>BDUI01003994.1:34825-45110 GCA_002335545.1 Apodemus speciosus
GTGACTGAGTCTTTTTAAGAAGTCATATTGAACATATACTTTGAGAATGGAAGAATTTTGTCCAAGCAAACAATTTGAAGTTTTACTTATAAGGTTCTTCATGACTGTGGAATTTTATTCCCGTGGCTGAGGTCACAAGCGATGGGCACACAGGTGTCTGCCTATTTGCACAGGCATGCAAAGGCTTGCAAAATGAGCTGCAGCCTTTTAAGTTACTGTCTTTCCCCTTATAATAATAATCTCTTCARTTTTACAAGGTCTATATTATTTTTAGGTAAGAAAACACTGTAGGGTTCATGYTTTATTGTTCCTTACAGTTATATAAATTATATTTGGCCAAAACAAATGTAATTCCTACTGTGCGAACTGGGAACCGAAAATGTTGATTTTCCTCAACTTCTAAACAATGTGAGGAGGATATTTTGTACTAGGTCACAATTTTCCAGTGCAGAGCAAAATATCAAACTCAGTTTTAATAACAGAACTGTATATATCATTAAAGTTTCCTGTTCACACAGCATGTATTATATTACTCTGCCCAGCAAGACACATCTTTTTGTGTTGACCACAAATTCTAAAATACCATTTGATTGAATGGAAAGCATTTTAACCATTTGCTACATTAAAAATATGTTGCATGTTTAAATGTTTAGAGAAATTCTGCTTTGCTTTTGATAGTGAATATTGAATTCCTCAAAGGCTTGAATGCCATAGGTTTTTACAAGCATCACATTCTAGGGGATAATTAAGATCATTCTCAAGCCTTTATCTTAATCCTTTAAGTGTCTTGGAAAAAGATATCCCTATCTTTGTAGAAACTATGGACATTATTTGTATGCACTTTCTATCAACTTTAAGCTGTTTTATAATTATTTATTTACAAGCTTTTCTGTCCAAGTAGAAATGTTTGTCAAATAGCAAGGTAATAGATAATAGAGCATATGTTTTGTTGCTGTTGTTTTTGCTTTTGTTGTTGTTGTTGTTGTTTTTATGCTGGTCCACTGGCTTAGTGCCTGAGAGTTGGAGCTTTAAAATAATAAAAGAGGGGCTAGAGAAATGGCTTAGTAGTTCAARGAGTTCTTGCTGCTCTTGCAGAGGATGCAGTTCAGTTCATTGCATCCACATCAGGTGGCTCATAACTATCTATAACTTCTCCTCTAGGAGATCTGCTACCCTCTTCKGCCCTCAACTGCATTCATGCGTACACATACCATGAATGTGCATGCACATACACTGGTACATAATAATTGTGTACACTTAACTGGACATGGTGCATTATCTTTATTTACATGCACRCATGCAAAGAAAACTCTGTGTAGAAAATTTTCCACATCTTAAAGAAATTCTATCATACCTTTGCATTATAAGTATTAACCATTCTTTCTTGCAGCATTTAAAAAATAATTATTGTCTAGTTTTAGTTAACAAGGTTTTATATAACTATATAACACCATAACTGAGTGTTTATATATATATATATATATATATATCACAGTAGCAAGATTCTATCATTTATTTTGTAGCACCCCCCTCGACTGTAATAACCACTTTTTGACTCTTGGCTTCCTTGAACTGACATGTTTAGGTTCCACATACATGGTAATTGTCTTTTGTATCGACTTATTTCTCTTAACCTAGGGGTTAAGGAGGATCCTCCTTGATAATCTCTGTTGCTTAAAAATCACAGCACTCCATTCTTTCTATGAATGAATACTATTCCATTGTATGTGTGCAGTTTTCTTTCATCTGCCGATTCTACATCTTGGTTATTGTAAACAGTGCTGCAAGAATATGCATGTGAAGATGTCTCTTCAATGCACTTATTTCATTTATCTTGGACGTATGCCTAGTAATGTTTTTTTCTGGACAAAGGGGAGTTCTGTTCCTCGTTTTTCGAAGGACTTCCACACAGATTCCCATACTGGCTGCACGGTTAATAGTTCTGCCAACAATGTGTAAATTCTCTTTTCTCCACATCCTGCTCACATTTACTATCTTTTATCTTTTTGAGGATACCCATTCCAACTAGGGAGAGATATATCTTATTGTGGTTTTAGCTCTTCTTGGAAATTGGTGCTATTGAATGTTTTAAAGGAATACTTAGTTATTGACGTGTCTTTTTTGGAGAAATGTCCATTCAGAGCAACAAAAACGTTTTGTTATTTGAGTTCCTTGTGTATTTTAAAGAGTGATGCCAAAATTATGTCATTAAGTTTTTAAATGCAGTGACTCATGCCTTCAATCTTCACCTTGGGATGCTGAGGCCTGGACTGTAGTAAGTTACAGAACGATGTAGTTGTCATAGTGAGACTTTGTTTCAAAATGAGGTAAATAGAAAATTCTTTATTAAATCACTATATTGTATACCACATATTGTATTACATCTTTATCAAACTACCCAGAACTTAGAACCAGAGTTCCCATCCTACTACCCATATAACACACCTGACAAAGTCTAACACATGCCTGTAGAGGACAAAGACAGGAGCATTTCTGGGGTTTGCTGGTTGAGAAAACAAGCGTCAGGTTCAGAGTGAGAGTATGACTCAAGGAAATAGGCAGGAAGTGGTAAAAGAGGACTCTCCATAGCATCGTTTGACCTCCCTGTTGTGTGCATGCCTGAACATGTGTACACATGCTCTACACATTTGCACGCATGAGTAAAGAGGCAAATAAATAAATTTTAAATTATAATTTAATTATAACATTTCTCACCTGCCTCTCTTCTCTCTAATCCCTTTCATTTGCCCCTCCTAGATTTTCCTCAAATTCAGTCTCCTTTTTTCACTAATTGCTATTGTGTGCGTATGTGTACATGTATATACATATTTATTCCTAAATTTAACCTGTTCAGTCCATAGAATGCTATTTGTATGTATGTTTTCAGGGCTGACCTTTTGGCAGTGGACAACCAATCGGTGCATGCTTCCCTGGGAAAGACCACCTGCAAACTTTCCTCAATTGCCTGTAGTTTTGTTGTTGTTGTTGTTGTTGTTGTTGTTGTTTTGCTTTGTTTTGTTGTTGTTATTTTTCTGGTGGGTAAGGTTGAATCCTCAAGGGCATTTCTCCATAGTGTTTGTCATATTCATTGCTACCATCTTGTTCAGCTCACATTTAGGCAGTTAYTTTGGTGAGACTCAATTTATCGCTTCGCTTCTGGTATTACTAGGAGAAAAGTCTCACAGCAAACTCCATGATTTGTTCATTGATGCCTGCAAGCCTTCAAACAAACCCCTCTCCCTCATTGCTTCCTGAGTCTTAGGTACAGAAGTATTTTGTAGAGATATCCATTGGGACTAAATTCCACAGCTCTTCATTTTGATTGGTTGTGGTTTTCTTTAGTGGTCTTTGTCTGTTAAAAAGAGATATTTTCTCTTAATGGGTGCTGAAGACTATACTTACCTTTTCATATAATGATACATGTTTATAGATGGTTATTAGWGATTATGCTGCTTTAGTAAATTAATGGTTGCTTTTTTAAGATGTTTAAGATGCAGAAAGCAGAATGCTCTGTGGAAGAACTGGTAAAAGAGAAAAAAGGGAAGTTGTTCCAAGAGTTAAATCGTTCTGCAAAATGAAAATGCCTGATGATCTGTTGTTCAGCAAGGGGAATGTAATTATCCCTACTGAATTGTACAAGTTATGTGGTTAAGATCATTATTTGATTTTCCATCCTTTTTGTTCAAGTCAAAAAAATTGAAATGTACCTCACTCAGCCAGCATCGGAGAAGCTTCCTCTTGCAGCAGATGGGAACCAGCACAGAGCCCCATAGCTCAACAATGTGCAGAGATTGAGAGTYCTTGGAACACTCAATCCTAAATAGGATGTCTCTGCCTCATCTCTCCCCTCAGGGCTCAGGGAACTATGTGAAAGAGGAGGTAGAAAGATTATAAGAGCCAGAGAGAATACTATCACCAAGGAAACTATTTCAGACACACACAACAGGACTGATACAGATATGAACCCACCAACACTCTGGCATTACACAAATGGCCTGCTCAGGTTCAAGTCAGACTGAGTCCCAGCTCTGAGACAGGGGAGTAGACARGAGCTCCCATCCCTAACTAAGCTATCTTCAATTGACAACAACCTGCAAAAGAAGACTTAAGTTTTCTCCAATGGAGTGACACTTGGTATATAAAACATACTCAAGGCAGGCTCCACGCCAAGCAATATATATACAGAYGSTAGAAAATGAACCAGTGRTATAGTTTTAAGACAAAAAATAAGACAAAAATAAAAGCAAAAATAAAATCCTCTGATTTCCCTTCATGTTCTTGCTCCCTGGTTCATGGTGTAGGCAGGCATGCTCTACCTTGAGCTCATATTGCTTTACACTGCCTCAYCATGAACCCAAAATAACCACAGAAAGGAACTCTCAAAACTTTGAGCTAAACCAAACCTGTCTCTATGAGTTTATTTTCTCAGGTATTTTGTTATAATAACAACAGASTATCTCATAGGTCTAGCTTTGTTTATTTGTTTATTTAGATGATTCAGTAATTTTGCGTGTCACTTAGGAAGGTTTATTCTGAAAAGATAAGTTAGCAGGCTAAAACTGAGACACCTTGCCTCCAGAAAGCCCCACCACTTGTCCCATATTACCAGACCCATGCTGCAGTAACCTTAAAAGTGCCATTTATAACTAAGCAAACAATATCAAATCTGTAAAAGAAACATTAGAATGAATCAGAAATCACCAGATAAATAAGTAAAAGCATCAAACAGAAAGATGAATCAGCGAGATACTACAAACGTGGTAGGATGAATATAAAATATGATTAAAAAGTGAAAGCAAGCCATTCCTATAGTGCAGAATTAGATATTGTAAAATAATTATGGCATAAGAAACATATCAGAATGTTAGCAGGAGTTTAAGACAATAGAGAAACATTTTGTTCGCTTTTGAGATGAGGCCTCTCTTCATTGCTTATATTGATTTGAAGTTCCCAAATGATCTTTTTGTCCATCTCCATTAGTAGATAAAACCCCCAGTAAAAGATTGAAAAATAAAGAACAAAGTGATCTAGAATTTAAAAGCAATAGATGCATTACTATGTAATGTTAAACAATGAAAGAATTCAATAAAAAAATGTACTTAAAATTCTGGGCAATGCCCCAAAATTTAAAAAGTAAATCTATGATTTTTTTAATCAAAATCCTAAGAAAAAATTGAAACTAAATTATCACTAGGTAAACATTACTTAAATGGGGAGACAAAATAAATCCATTTCCAGATGCACACAGTATATACAATTTATCAACCAAGAATAATAACTAATATTGTTACCATTAACCGTGGTTTGAGTTGACGGGCATCTATACTAGAGAATGAATCCAGGGGCTTCCTATACGTGCTATTTGAGTGTTGATAGAGGTAGGGTGTGTCTGGTTATTGGTGAGTATCTCCTAACACGCAAACATTTCCTTATATACCCTACCTTCCGTACTGTAGAAGAGGAAAACGAGCAAGCATGCATGGTTGCAGCAGGAAACACAGGGGGGATGCAGGAGAAGAGACCAGAGGGGTTCTTATGTGATTTGTAAAGTATTATGGTATCTATATAATTTTTAATACACAAGGGACAGAATCCAACTTTTGTTTTTACCTGGTGTTCTGGCTAGTCTTCTGTCAACTTGACACAAGCTAGTGTTACCTGAGAGGAGGGAATCTTAACTGAGAGTGTTAAGATCCAGCTGCATGGCATTTTCCTAATTAGTGATTGCTGTATGAGGGCCCAACCCACTGTGGGGGGGTGCAGTCCTTGGGCTGGTGATCTTGGGGTTCTATAAGGAAGCAGGCTGAGCAAACCCTGAAAGAGAAAGCTGTTAAGGAGCACCCCTCCGTGGCATGGACATCAACTCCTGTCTCCAGGTTGCTGCCCTGTTTGCRTTCCTGTCCTGATTTTGTTTGATGATGGACAGTTCTGTAGAAGTGTAAAGCAAATAACCTTTTTCTTCCCCAAGTTGCTTTTGGTTATGTTGTTTCACCACAGCAGTTAAAACCTTAACTAAGAACCAAGTATTCTGAATTTTGTTTGGAAAAAGGCCAAGGGGTAGCAAGAAATTTAAGAGGTTGTGGTGCAATAACAGTTTTGTCTGTGAGTTGTGGTAAAAATGAATGATCGATCTATTGAGGTGGCTCTCAATCTCCTTAAGGCTGAGACGCTTTATTAGAGTTTCTCATGTTCTGGTGACCCAACCATAGATTATTTCATTGCTAATTCATAATGTAATTTTGCTATTCAATAGTAATGTAACTATTTTTAATACTCATGGCCTACAAGTTGAGAACTGGTGATTTGCAGCAAATGGTCCTTAAATATAAGGGATTAATCAATGGTACTCATTCTCAAGAAACAGAATGTCCTCATATTATCAGGCTGATATTTGCAGTGTGGTTGAAGCTACAAAAGTGTAGTTGTTCTATCTCCTTCAGATATATGCCCCAGGAGTTTAAGTCAGCTTGACAAGCTCATCTCAAGCTGACAGCAAAAGCCCCAGCAAAATGTTGAGAGCAGAAGTACATGTCAAGTCACTGGATTTATTCTTGAAAAAAAATACACTTTTTTCAAATTCAAAACAAGGAGTAGGAAAAATACTGACTATCATGAGCCAGATCAAAAGGAGGCGATGAATAGGGAGCCAATAATTCTATCTGTTCTACCAGTTGTAATATGTGGAGGCTTACATAATGCAAGAAAAATTGAAGAGACAGAGAATGGTTGGGTTAGATATCTGTTTTGCGGACCAAAATGATGTGATCTGTGAGCATATCAGGCATGGCAGAAGAATCAGAGAGAAATGGTGGGCTAGTCTCCTTACCAGTGTGTTCATCCTTGCCAGTAGTGCAAATGTTTTGCTTATGTTTTCTTTCTGTGTATGAAGTGATTTTCATGCTTTCCACAATTTCTATGATCTCCTCAGAAGTTGTCTACAGAAGTTCCGAGATCTTACTTACTGTTCGTTGCCTTCAGAGGTAGTTGATTAGAACAGGTAAGTAACATTGTGTATACTCAGCAGTGTTAGTGTCCTCCTATAGAGCACTGGGTCCTTTATCAATCTAGGCCACTCCTCCAGTCCCATGAGAATTCCATTGGAATAATAACCAAGAGGTGGGATAAACCTAGAAGTAGTATATTTATTTTTTTCAAATGTTTGGTCATCAGCATCACAATGTCAGGTCTCAATTCACTCCTGGTCAACATTCTGCCACCTTTCTTTTTTCTCTGAATCTATTGAAACTGTAAGTCTATTTTGAAGATTGAGTTGTGCTTAGAAGAATTTTCATCATGCATGGTTAATGTTTTTAGGAAGTTTTGGYGCTTAAATTCATAAGCTTTAATTACTTGGAATGTTTATTGTAATGAATGTTTCATTCCCTGGTGGCAATAAATGAATGAGACACCTCCCCCBCATTGCACCTTGGGGGATGTAGACATTTAGAAAGTAGAGTATGTTCCATTTGGCAATGCAAAAGTGTGCATGCTGTTTGTTTTGTTGCCATGTGGACTCTTCAGTCCCAAGATACCTCGGCTTGGACAGAAGCCATCTGAGTGACAGAACTACATAATTCTACTTTCTTAGTAAGCAGTCTTGGACCTCAGTGGCCTCAGTGTTCCCAGCTCATGAATCTGCACATCAAGAGGTCTATGAACCTTGTAGTATTCATTTTGGTTTGTCCTTAAGCCAAGAGCTTTTACAGAAGCCCATGTACGATGCTTCCTGCCTGAACAACAATGACTGTCATAGAAGCAGTCCATCTTTGCTCATAGCTGCAGCTCCTGATGAAAGGGATGGGATAGAGAGCCTTCCCACAGGAAAAGCAATGGGAACAATCCCTTCACAGGTGGAGGTTTCTGGCTCAAGCAAAGACTCAAAATGAAACTAGCCATTGGAAATTTCATTCAGGCCAGTCCAAGCACTGCAAAGTACAGGAACTTGAGAACTTTCTCCATTTAGTGGTCAAGGCCAATTTATATCTGTGTCCTTCTTCCACAGCAGGCAGCACTGAGACCCTCAGTGATTGCCTTCCATGCATCGAGCTCCTGTCAGAGAGTAGAGTGATAGAATGTTCCTCAGGAGCTCTTATTCCTGACCTCATGTGGTCTGTGATCTGCTCTGGAAGAGCAGAGTCACACACAAACACCACTCACTGAACAAGGCAGCTTGTGATGGAGTGGTCAGCCACACAGTTCAGACAATAATGCTATTAGAGCCAACAACAACTGCTAGGTACATTGTAGAGCCAACTTTAAGAGAAATGGGATTGTGACAAAATAGTATAAATAAGATGCCTTATTTGGATATTTCAACTTCTACAATTTCCTTTCTTGCAACTTAAATTTGCCTGCAGCTGATCAAAACCCCCTTGTAGCAGTAATCACTTTAAAATGAAATTTAAACTAATGGGCACCCATTCTAAAGAAAACTTCTAATTTTGGACAGACCCACTACCCATCCATCACCCTGACCCACTTCAGAAGAAGGATGCATAATCCATCTCTGAGCTTTCTGCACATTGTTACCCTGTTCAAACACATAAATACCTTCTTAAGGCCACTGTCAGTCAGTCAGTATGGAGACACTTTGTCTCTCCAGGAGGACCCTGCCTTATCCACCCATGTCTGGTTTTTTGCCAGGAGCTTGTTCTAAAGAACTCTTCAGTATAAGTTCTCCAGATMCTTTCCAATAGGTCTACATTTCTGTAACCTCACATAACCACTGTCATTCATGAAATGGGCAATACAGCCAATGAAGTGTTTCCCTTTGACATATCAGCTGTATGACACCTTCCTTCAGTTCATCACTGTGGAATGTGAACAGAAAGGGTTCCATCTCCCTTTCATCAGAGAGCACAGCATAGATACTTAATACATTTCTAATTGTTTGGCTTTCAATAATAATAGGCTCAAACATGTGGTCATTGTGGATGCAGGGCAGGAATTAAGTGAGACAAGTGAGTGACTTGCTTGGTGCACAGAACTGAAGGCTCATTTTATTCTTGGCAGTTGACCTCACTCTTCTATGCTGCTGATCCAGCATCAGCATTGGCTTGACCTGTTTACCCTGAATCCTTTGCTTTTCTTCTACTTGATTTTGACAGTATCTTGAGTGATACTTGCAGGATTTAATTTTTCTCTCATGAAGTTTCATAAACATGACCAACCTGGGTGTTTGGACAGGTTAGTTACCTCCACTTGTACAGCATCCCTACACCAGGTGCAAAATGATTATGAAAATGATTACAATCCCTAGTTGGGCTTCAATGGTGTTATGGTTTTGCTATAAAGAATTGGGCTTGGAGTTAGGTCTACTAGGCATCAATGACAAGTTTCTTTCTCCACACTCAGTCATCTCAATAGAAGCATCAGCTACTATTGGCAAAGCTATACAATTAGTATGGGCCAAACAGAGGAGGAAAATGACAGATGCTTAAGGGGAAAGACATTTATGGTACTTTCAGGGAATGGATCACAATACAGGAATTACTTAGAAAACATGAAGCCCTGAATAAAATGTATTAGTATCATTTTAATGATGGTGACTTTTAGAGCATCTTCTTCATAACCTAGTCATTACTCAAGAGCACAATTTCATGTATGCATATATGTACTTGTCTACAAAATTATGAAGCAATCCAGGTTCTTGGACAAGAAGCCCTATTTTGCTTTTTCTTTTTTTCCCCTTTTTTCCTTCTTCTTCTTTTTTTTTCTTTGCTTTGCTTTGCTTTGTGCTCAGAGAGGATAATTGTATTTGAGTTTAAAAGACAAACTTCAGGGCTGGAAGGCAAGCTGCAAATCTCAGCAGGGAGAAGAGGACACAAATTCATTCGGGGCGTTAGAATTGGCAGCAAGCATCTTGACCCAATGGCCTACCTTGCTGGATAGTACTTGAATTTTCTACCTGGAAATGACAGTGACATTAAATAAGAACTACTCCTGAGTTATTTCACTTACAAAGGGTAATACACTATCATATGAGGCCACTAAATAAGCAACTTTATATGAACCGTGGGCCATTACTTTTATTTACCTCGAATTGGGATTTATTTTAATTTTATGGTATCACAGAAATTAAAAGCTCAACCAAAGCCACAATTATAGGGACAATGTGAAACATTGAAGTTTTAGTTACTAATGGTACCCACAGGGCACTATAGATATTTTTTCTTGGAAAAAATTTACTTCAATACTAAAGAAATATTTTCCATATAATCCCAAACTAAATTCTCTCTCTCTCTCTCTCTCTCTCTCTCTCTCTCTCTCTCTCTCTCTCTCTCTC
>BDUI01003994.1:45206-70399 GCA_002335545.1 Apodemus speciosus
AATATTTATTTGCTTTCTCAGTCTGTTTCATTATGATTTTGATATGGCTGTGTGGGGAGAAGAATGGCCTAAATTCAGTTCTGCAGCTTAACCCCTTGAGACCACTTCTATTACTAAGTATGATGTTTCCATGACCTATTTTGGCAAGAGCAGACTGGCATTAAGTCAATGAATACATATATATGTATCTCTGTACCACAATTAATCTTATTTTAGTTAATTAGGCAATTGTCACTATCACCTTGATTTGTTAAAAATAATTCAATAAACCTGAATGGAAAGAAATGTAAATTATTTATCTTTGGCTAGTGTTAATCAAATGATTTCCCAGGTTTTAATGAATATGAGCCACRGAATTAGCATTTGTATATAAAGTTTTTATATATTCAATATGGAGAAAAAACTAATTTGGCTTTCTGTGGAAAAAATATCAAGTTTTGCATGTGGGTTGGGAAACCCTTTCAACTCTGCATGTACTGAATGTTTTCATGACACTAAATTCAGAGGCAGAGACACTAAAGATAATTTATACTTGTCCTAAGGAAAGTGGTCTTTAAATAGAGTATTAAGTAGTATAGGAATGAACCAATGAAATGGGCTGATATTAATAGTCCTTTAATAATTTAATATTTAGGACAAGTAAGCAAAGCCAGATGTTAACTGAAACATCTCCCACTTGGGTCAGAGTCTGAGCATTTTCCTCCAGTGTAAACATCCCTGCCTTGTGCCCAGAAGTTAAGGAGGGTTGGGGAACCAATTTCTACAGACTTTCTTGGTCCAATCAGCCAGCATTCAGTCACTACAACTAAAATAACACAAAACAAAAGCATATTTTAAAAAAGTCACATACACATACAGAAAGAGAGAGGGTGTGAGAGAGAGAGTGAGAAAGGGAGAAAGGGGAGAAGAGGAAGAAGAGGAAGAAGAAGAAGAGGAAGAAGAAGAGGAAGAAGAGGAAGAAGAAGAAGAGGAAGAAGAAGAGGAAGAAGAGGAAGAAGAAGAAGAAGAAGAAGAAGAAGAAGAAGAAGAAGAAGAAGAAGAAGAAGAACAACAACAACAACAACAACAACAACAACAACAACAACAACAACAACAACAACAAGTACAAACCTTGTATTCATAACCTCATATTCTCTTCTAGTAACATCCCAAGGATTTTGGTAGCCCACCACACTCTGGGCTTGAAAGCTTTCAGGACTCATTTAAGAGTCTCGGAGAGTCTGATTTACTTCTCAATGGCCCATTCATCCTTTGAACATTTACTCTGTAACCTGTTCATTATAACATAAGCTGAATTTCAGACCTGGAAACTGACCTGCAACACCCAATCCTTTTGCCAAGTCCAAGTGAAGGAGGGCTCTTGGAATAATTCCGGAATTGCCATAATGACAAGTTTAAGATTCAATTATTAAGCGTAGTAATTTATTTTTACTATGTTTGCAAAAAAAATGGCTTCTCTCCAACTAAATTTGCTCCCTTCACAGCCAGAAGGCCCAAGACAGCAGGGATGATCCTTGCAGCCCAATGACAGAGCAGTTAGCTCTCTGTTGTTTAATGCCACGTCAAACAGAGGGATTTCTACGAGGCTGGGATGGAGACATTTCTCTTTTGCCTTAGTTTGGGCAAAAAACTTGATTTCCTTCAGATAGCTGTAATGGATGGTGTGGACGGCAGAGAGCAATCAGGCTCAGCTTCAGGCAAATGCCAAATGTTTCCCAGAAGGATAAATCTTGTTTCCTGCCTTACTTCACAGAATTAAGCCTTAAACAAGTCCTGTTCTGTGGCTTGGATGCTATGTTTATATCAGCTTTGGCTCTCTGGCTCGTGGTTGGGAACATTGTATTGGTCTGTAACTCGGAAGGTTTTCCTGAAGAAGAAATCATTGCCCCAGTATCTTTATCTCCGTTCCGTTTTATTTGTTCTATTAATATGAGTGAACGAGCTCTGAATGGTAAGGAGATTCATGGAGACAGTGACATTGGCCAGGTGCAGCCTGCAAAGCCAGTGATTTAGCATCTTGCTTTGGTTACTGTCTTTCCCAGGAGTTGTATGAAAGATGCCTCTTCATAAAGGATTTTTATTTTGGAAAATTATAACAGTATCCTGTCTCTACGCAAGGAGCATTCTGAGGCTATTCAGTAGGAAGGTCTTTTCTGTAGGGTTCAGGGTAGGCTCAGACCTTGTGGTCTCAGGGTCTTAAATGAAACCAAATCCTCCGGGAATTGCATTCGTTTATGGTTTAGTAACAGGCCACTTCCTGTTTCGAAGTGAAATGGGCTTGAAGAGGCTTATAAAAAGGGCTCAAAAGGTTTCTTGGACATCAAATGACTCTAGTAAAACATTTTGATGAGTTAAGTGTAAATGCATCAGCAGCATACGGATTAAATTCCCTTCTAAATAAACATTAACAGAGAACATGTTTGGCAAAATGCATTCTGAGTTTTGCAAAACCGAAAACATTTGAAAAAGGAGTGTGAGCTATTTGATGAGCTCAGAAAGCAGCCGGATTGCCCATCCCATACTGAATATTTTCTTTGGATGTTCTGCAGATGTCAAATAAATTAGGATGCAGATATTAAAACCAATGGAGGCTGTAGAAGCCATCAGCAGCCTGTCAGTAAGAAGGGCGTTTCTCTGGATACCCTGGTCACGTATGTGTGGCTGAAGAGAGCCCCTGGGGACCTGTAACCCTTTCTTCACTCACAAGCAACAGTTCTTTCCCAGGTTCATCCTTCCAGGTCTTTCTATTATTCATGGAGGCTCTTGCATCTGTTTTAAGCTATTTTGGCTCCCACAGAGGATTCTGGTTTTCCTATATATCTGCAATGGAACCTTGGTGCCACCAGGCAGATGACAGCCTTGCTGTAGTTCAGGCCAAGGCTTTTTATCCAGAAGCYGCSGCCCTTGTCAAGATTTTCATTATCTCGCACCATGTTTTTTTTCTTCTTCTGACATTGTTCCAAGAATAAATTCATTAATCCTTTGGGGCATTGTAAATGACAACGGAGCAGAAAGATTAAAGCAGGGGCACATTTTCAATGCATCGTTGTCTGCACTCAGTCACTAAATGGAGAGTGAACTTTTATTCCAAGCATGTTCAATCTCTCTCTCTCTCTCTCTCTCTCTCTCTCTCTCTCTCTCTCTCTCTCTCACACACACACACACACTTCGCTCTGTATATGTTTGTGTATGTGGTATGTGTGTGTATGTAGTGTGCAAAGGTATTTTTATGAAAGTTATAAGTGAATACATATATATACTTGCCTGGCCCTAAGTGAATATATAATAATCAATATATTATTTTTAAGGTATCCTGTTAATAATATACTGGGTTTGTCAGTTAGGCTAGCTGTAGCCTGAGATATCCATCTGTGTCCACGCCCTTCTTACTGACAGGCTGCTGATGGCTTCTACCCCTGTATTTAACTGTTTACATGTGTCCTGGAGATTGAACTTAGGTCCTCTGAATACATAGCAAATATTTTATACTGAACCATCTTCCTAGTCCTCAATTTTTTGAGCCAGGGTTTTTATGTAGTGTGGCCTACTTTGCTATAGTTTATAATTTGACTTGAGAATCATTTTGATTTTGAACTATACATGTAGAAAATAGATTATAAGAAGATGAACAGGAAAATAGGAAGCAGAGATTTTATTTAAATACACAATTGGGCCTTTATACTAGAATCTTTGGTACATGTTAAGTGACCATCTATACCACATAGAAAAGTTATGTGCTGTTTTCTAAAACACTAAAACCTATGATGGTACCCATGCCCCACTGTGTTTCTCTCCATCTTGTTTACCACCACTATGCATTTGCTAAAGGGTTTCTGACTAAGGCCAGTGTAGGCTGAGTCTGTTGACCTTGAATCTCTGTACTTTCAATTTAATCTCCATATGGTTGCCAGAGTTTCTTTCAAAAGGAATAGGCTTGTCAGTCACCTGTTCAATAATATTTGATGCCTACCAGGTGCCTCCGGAATAAAGCCCAGATTCCTTAACTCGATGTTCAAATCCCACTTGCCTGGCCCTAATTCTCCTTTCAGTTCATGTCCTACCACCTCATAACCTGGACAAAATCTCCACATTCCACATGTTCATGTGCTCACAGAGTTGCCCCTTCTTAACATTTTACACACCTGTAAATACTTGCTAAATTACAACTTTAAATAGAACTTCTCTACTGTACTGCATTATACAGGGATGGAAATTCTGTCTGGCCTATGCATTCTGTAATGCCAGAGTCTTCCACTTGGTTTTGTAGATAATTATATCGTAGTGGTCACCTTCAGATGTTAATATCCTAGTAATTATTAGTGACTGTTAACTTTCTCAGAATGCTATAAGTGGTGTTAACAGTCTTGACCATAATGCAATAGGAACTTAGTAAATGTTACAGTTGGAGTGATGGGAGAGTCAAAATCTCTGAAATTGATATTGATGGAGCTTTAAACCTCAGGGCAATAATAGAAATGCCATTTGATGTGTACAATGACATTATTATCACACCTTGATCTCCCTGACTAGAAGGACAAGGCACTACATACCACTCTTCTCTTAGAAGATCAAACTAGAAGTTTTGGAGCTAAATCCAGAAATTAGATCTTGAAAGAGCTATTACACATGACAAAGAGAAAAGAATGGGTCTCTTTATGTTCCTGGACACAAAAATCACCAACTAAGTTAAGGAAAATTGTTAAAGGTTCACCAAGAAGTGTAATCCCAGAGCAGCGATCCTTGTAACAGGTGAATGCCAGGTGAAATCTGACTTAGGGTATCGTTTAGCCACCATGTTTGAAGTCTGATAACCCATGTTCAGTTCTGYCCCAGTGGATTCCCTGAATCTGTGAAACCTTGTTTCAGTCTGGTACCAACCAGTGCCTCTAAGTCAGGTGAAGGACTAAAACCTAACTTATGATGAGGGCRGATGCTCCACAGGAACAACTGGGTTGGAGAGTGAGCGCCTTTGTGAGGCAGGAAGAATTCACATTGCAAAGGCAAGAGCCACAGATTGCCAGTCCAGACTGTGCAAGAAGTCGTTTATTTGTTTTGTGGGTGTTTTTCTCCTTTGTAAACATGTTCCGAGGCCAAGTTATCCGTACATGTTTTATAATGTGGGACTATAAACACAAGCATTCTCTTCCAAAAATGGAACTCCAGGACTTTCCCCGGGAGCATGCTCTTATTTCTTCTGAATCCTGAATCTGACATTTGTGGAAACGTCACATCTCTAGTGTTTAGGGGGACCCTAATCCTAACATCAAAGGGAAAAAATTTGAAGATGTTTCGAGACACATAATAGAATGCAAAACTCATTTCTGCTTCTGTTGAGGACTATTCCTTGGCACAGCCAGCCTAATGGAGAAGAGAGGGAAAAGAATAAATGTGTAGGTGTTGGAAGGGACAGCTGGCACTTTGAAGAGAATTTTCCTTTAACCACATGTGCTGAAGTTTCTGCACATAATGAACCAATATTTTCGTTTTTGAAGTCATTGCTGGGCGATTGTACTTTTTTCCCATACTCCTTTACACTAAGCTGGACATGGGTTGCTTTTAAAGAACTATTTTGATAGAGTCTATAAATAGTAATGAAACCTCTACACATTGAGCACATTAGATGCTTCACCATATTGTGCACTTGAGAATAAATGATCTTTAGGTGATATGATAGCTCTTTTTCCTTCTTTTACATATTTAAATTACCTTATTTATTTACATTCCAGTTTTTGCCTTGTCAGTACCCCCCCCTCCAGTCCTCATCCCATTCTTCCTCCCCCTTGCCTCTGAGAGGGTGTTCTCCTCCCCCCCACCAGGCCCCCCTACCAGACATCCCCCTTCCCTGGGTCTTTGAGGCTCTCGAGAATTAAGTACATCATCTCTCACTGAGACAGAGCATCCAGAGCTCTACTACATATGTGTCAGGGCCTGGGACCAGCCCATGTGTGCTCCTGGTTGGTGGCTCAGKCTCKGGGAGCTCCCTGGGGTCTGTGTTAGTTGAGACTGCTGGTCTTCCTATGGGGTTGCTCTACCTTTCAGCTTCTTCAGTCCTTCCCCTAATTCAAGTGTAGKGGTCCTCAATTTCAGTCCAATGATTGGGCCTAAGTATCTGCTTCTGTCTCAGTCAGCTGCTGGTAGGGTCTCTCTGAGGACAGCCACGCCAGGCTCCCCATCTGTAAGCACATTATAGCATAGTAGTTCAGGCCTCATGAAGAGGACCCCAAGTTGGGCCAGTCATTGGACTGCCTTTCCTTCAGTCTCTTCTCAATTTTTGTCCCTGCAGTTCTTTTAGACAGGAATAATTCTGGGTCATGAATTTTGACTGTGGATTAGCAACCCTGTTGCTCCACTTGAGGAACAGTCTATCTACTGTAGGTAGAGTCTTTGAGTTTCCTTTCCCCAATGTTGGACATTTTGGCAAAGTTCACCCCCCCATGAGTCATGAGAGTGTCTCACATCCCAGGTCTCTGGTACTATCTAGAGGGTTCCCCTAACTCCTACTTTCTGCATATTTCCATTTGTTCTCTTGGCCCTCTGGGTTTCTCTCCTGTCCCCTCCCCCATATCTGGTCCTGTTCCCCTTTCTCCTTTCCCTTTCCCTTTCCCTCCTCTGCCTCCCGTGACTATTTCCTTCTCTGTTCTAAGTGAGGTTGAAACCTACTCACTTGGTCATCTCTGTTTGTTACACTTATGATCTATAGGTTTTATCCTGGGTATTCTGTACTTTTTGGCTAATATCCACTTATCAGTGAGTACATACCATGTACCTCACTCAGGATGATATTTTCAAGTTCCATACATTTGCCTGCAAAATTCATGATGTCTTTGTTCTTAATAGCTGAATAATATTCCATTGTGTAAATGAACTATATTTTCTATATCCATTGTCCGTTCGTTTGAGGGGCATCTCGGTTGTTGACAACTTCTGGCTATTACAAATAAGGCTGCTATGAACATGGTGGAACACGTGTCCTTGTGTTATGGTAGGACATCTTTTGGGTATATGCSCAAGAATTATATAGCTAGCTCTTCAGGTAGAACTATTTCCAGGTATATGAGGAACCACCAGATTGATTTGCAGAGTGATTGTACCAGTTTGCAGTGGAGGAGGGTTCCTCTTTTTTCACATCCTCATCACTTGAGTTTTTGATCTTAGCCATTCTGATTGGTGTGAGGTGAAATCCCAGGATAGTTTTGATTTGTATTTCTCTGATGAGTAAGGACTTTGAACATTTTTAAGAGCTTCTCAGCCATTCAAGTTTCTTCTGTTATGAATGTATTCCATTTTTTAATTGGGTTATTTGGTTTCTTCAGAAATTGACTTGTTGAGTTCTTTATATATTTTGGATATTAGTCCTTTATTGGATGTAGAGTTTGTGAAGTTTTTTCCCAAACTGTAGGTTGCTGGTTGTCCTATTGATGGTGTTTTTGCCTTCAGAAGCTTTTAGTTTCATGAGGTCCCATCTTAGACCCTGAGCTTTTGATGTTCCATTAAGAAACTTTTCCCTGTGCCAATGAGTTCAAGACCCTTCCMCAATTTCTCTTCTGTTAGATTCAGTGTATCTGGTTTTAGGTTAAGGTCCTTAATCCACTTGTACTTGAGCTTTGTGCATGGTGATAAATATGGATCTATAATAGCATTCTCTTACATAGAGACTGACAGTTAACAAGTACCATTTATTGAAGATACTTTCTCTTTTTTTCAAATGGCAAAAGACTATCCTGTAAACTGACAACCAGTGCATATATTCTCATGTCCAAAACTCGAAATCCATCCTTCCACTCTGTTAAATGACATTCTCACTTGGTCTTTAAACGATCCATAGTAGTTAAACTAGAAGAAGAGGTATGTGTATGTARAAAATGTTGATCATGTGCTTCAAGGGAAYGTGCTCATGTGATCTGAACCAGGCTCTCCTCACACATCTTCCTCCTGAAAGATCGTGGTTAGGGCCTCTCCAGCTCCACGTGTAAACACTGACCTGCTTGAGAGTTCCTTGKTCTCAGAGCTCTTATTGGCTAGAATAGAGAACTTAAAAGCACACATGCTGTCTAGATCATTTCTATGCTTATTGGTCAATTAGTAAGGAACTTCATCTCAACTGATTTTTACATTTACCCAATTGGAAACTATATTTATTCACACACACACACACACACACACACACACACACATTCTATAATTTTTACTATATTAAGTCATACAAAGGACAATAGATCATTTATCAAAAGGAAAAAAAGAGAGCCTAGCCTTTTAGCCTTACCATGTGAGAAGCCACCAAAATTATTATATTTTCTATTCACTCTTCTATGGGAGACTTTCTTCTATTTGTTTCACTGACTCCACAGCCAGGATGATGGTCTTCACTTGTCTTTCTTCAGAGCCCCCTACATCTGCTTAAACTCTTTATTAACATTCTCATTCACATTGGTCCCCAACCTCCTTATGTCACACAGCCTACTGCAGCTATATCAGGCTTTGGTTATGTTGATTATGCATGTTGTGGCTCCTACAGTCACTTTTATACAAAAATAGCTTTCAGCTTCGGTAAGTATATCTCCTTGGAATGATTATAAACTAATAATCTCCATTGTCTCATCCTAACATGAACAATCAAGTAACAGTCTTCTGATTCCCCATGCAAGCTTCTTAGATGAAAACTCACAAATCAAATGATTTCCCACAGGTTTCCAGATGGCATTGTTAGACTGATATGTGTTTTGTAAATGCTAGATGTGTTTCAAGAGTAGTTTATGTGCATTGCTTCTTTGAAGCCCTCTCTTAGGTCATGCCATTCTGCTAGGTAAAGCTTTGCCTTTCCCCCACTCCTTGTATGTCTTTATTGGTTTTGTATAGCTATACAGAGTTTCCCTTAGCTATTCAGCTTAGTCATGTTTATGGACACGACTGATTTTCTTTTGAGCAAACAGAGTTAGGGTTAGCCAATACAGTGACAATTCAACCCATGGAATCTTAAGTCTCTCGTATTGTCTAAGTTTTTCCCTCTATTGTTATGATAAAATACTCCTACAAAAACAATTTGGCTTTTAGAGACATGGTTTGCTCTTGTTCACTGTTAAGGTACAGGCCATTATGGTAGGAGGAGCTTGAAGCATCCAGTGACATCAGGTCTACAATCAGAGGATAATAAAGAATGAATGCATGTTTACTGAACACACATGTACTGATGTATATGCCAGGTAGAGGGTGATGCTATCCATAGTGGGTGGATCATCTTACCTCAATTAATACAATCAAGATAATCCCCTATAGACATGTTCAGAGGCTCTCACCCACAAGGATTGAAATTTACTGCTGCTAGATAACCCATTCCACATCAGTATCCTTCAAAGGAACCCTTTCTGGGAGCTTGAGAGTAGGCATAGGCCCCTGGTATAGGACAGAGCTGTTAACTTCTCTGCCTGCATTGAGAGCAGCCAGAGTTCTCAAGGCCCAGTACATATTGGGAAATATGTGCACCAGGGGAACAACAAACATGCTTGTTTTTTTCCAGCGCAGTCTACTCGGCTTATCTTAGACACCTCCCTTTCTTCAGCAGAAATTGCTGCTGTGGGAGGAATGTTCCCTTTGGGTTTGGGAAACTTTTTCTCTATCTAAATGAGGTCTTGCCCTTGGTATTTGTGAAATCATTTCAGAAGAAAGCGTTCTCTTGGACCAAGGAGTAATCTTTCCATCATTTCATTTTGTCCTACAAAATAGCCTATGAAAACTCAAAGGAGAACAGGTACAGGCAGACACATTTTGGAAAGAGAGGTGGGCAAGATTATTATGTGTCACTTTTCTGCAAGGATCACACCTACAGATAGCATCTCAGTTGTACTGGTTAGTCTTGCTCCATGGTAACCATCAGGCATGAGGTAATGAGAGCTAAAAGCTGAGAAGAGAGTGAGAACAGACAGGTAGCATTTAAAGTAACATCTTGGGTCTGCTCATCATCTTTCTTTGCTTGGTTCTTAGGCAATGCTCCAAAATAGCCATACTCAGGAATGTAATCAGAAAACCATCTTGTCCCATGACCAGTCATCCCTGTTCCTTGGACTGATTATTCTCGCTTCATTTCATRAAAGTTAGCACGGCTTTTGTAGGCATCCACTATTCATAAAAAATGTAGTAGTGTTGTATTAATTAACTATTCAATTGATTATAAGAGTCAAAACTCTATATATGGGGCTAGAGGAATAACTCAGTTGGTAAAGTCCTTGCTATGCAAGTRTGAGAATCTCATTTCAGATCCCAAGCATCCACAAGAGATGTCAAGTGTGCTGATACATTCTGCAGTATTTGTACTGGGTACATGAGACAGAATGTTTCTAGGGATTGCTACCTAGCCAGTTTAGCTGAATTAGTGAGCTCCAGGTTTGGTGAGAGAACTTGTCTCAGAAACATAAGCAAAACTGGCTGCTAATATGGTGCTGTGAGTAAAGGAACTTGATTTCAGCCCATGGATCCCATCGTGGAATGAAAGAATTGATTCCTTCCATTGACCATTTTTTGTCATGCCATGCACACATGCATGTAGTCTCTCTCACAAATATGCATGCATAATCATGCCTCACATTCTTGGGCACATAAAATAATAAATACAAGAAAAGCAACAAGGAAGATACCTAATCATTAAACCTCTAGCTTTTAAACACACACACACACACACACACACACACACACACACACACGCACGCACGCACGCACGCACGCACGCACGTGCATGCACACGCACACACACACACACAAACACACACTTTATTTATAGTCAAAGAGATGTTTCCCAGGACCCTGTAGGAACAGCAGTGTTCTAGAATGATCTAGTTCTCTGCTTTGGGTTTGTACTTTTATCTCCCATTGGAAAACCTAGCATTTGTTTTCCTCTTCCAGAAAACCAGACAATGAAGAGGTGTGAGGTACCGTGAAGAAAAACTTTGAAAGTCACATACTTTGGGTTCTTCCTTTATCATTGGTTTCTCCCCATGTTTCATTTCTTGTCAGTTTCTCAAGACTTCTAGTTTACACTTCAACTCCACATGGCCCAGTGGCACAAGACTGAAGACCATACATGTATAGTCTTGTCCTGGATAGCTTGCTTCTCACCTGCCTATTGAGTGCCTTTTTAAGGCTTTGTTTCTTTCTTTTTAAAACTTTTTTCCTCAAGGGCTAAACTAAACAAAAACTAGGTCTCATCTTAACATTTTAACCTTAGCTCTGTACAGCATTGCCTATTGATTGTTATCTTACAAAGTAGTTTTGAAAGTTATATACACAGAGTAAAAGGATTAATGAAATTGCAAAAATATAACTGAAGGGAAATATTAGTTAGATTTGGGGATATTAGACATGACTGACACTGGGGACTTTGTGCCAGATAGTTCCAAGGGGCCCTGAGATTTCTTGCTTACTTTAAACTACATAGAACCTGATCAAAGTCCCTTTTCCTTAGCTTTATATACATAAACTGGTTCTCTTCTCTCTCTCTCTCTCTCTCTCTCTCTCTCTCTCTCTCTCTCTCTCTCTCTCTCATATATATATATGTGTGTGTGTGTGTGTGTGTGTGTGTTTGTGTGTGTGTAATAAGTGATATAAATACATTAAATATGGACATTTTGAAGTAAATCTACCAGTTAAAATAAAAGCTAAAAATATTTAAGAATACTTGTGCCAGTAAGGTGGCTAGATGAAAAATTCACATAGCCTTAAGTTGCTGAATAAATGTTCAATGATAGAAAATGAAGGTTTATGAAAATAGGACTAAATAGGGAACTCTATTCTAAAAATTTTTGTCTGTTTTGTATGAAAGTTTGCTTGTTAAATGTTTCCTTCACCTACAAATATATGAATAGCCACACAACTGTACTCTACATATGTTTCGTAGCAGAGAAATTGTTTCTGCAGTCCTATACTTCTATTCTATAGTAGGCTTCAAGATTGCTTGCAATCATGTTTTGGTTCTTTGTAGATAGGGACCAGGTCATTGTTTTCAAATCACTATTGTTTAAGACCAAATAAAGAGTACTTCTTACAAAATGCATTAAAAATTGTGCAACCTTATTTGAAGCTTTATACTTTTATTTTTTCTTTTTTAATTATTAGATATTTACTTTACTTACATTTCAAATGGTATTCTGCCCCCCTCCAAAAACTCCCTATCCCACCCTCCTCCCCCTGCTTACCACCCCTTCCCAAAATTTCCTGACTTACATTCCCTTATTTTAGGGAATCAAGCCTTCACAGGACCAATGGCTTTTCCTCTCACTGATGTCTGAAATGGTCATCTTCTGCTACATATGTAGCTGGAGCCATGGGTCCCTCCATATGTATTCTTTGGTTGGTGCTTTAGTCCTTGGGAGCTCTGGGGGTACTGGCTGGTACATATTATTGTTCCTCCTGCAGGGCAGCAAACCTCTTAACTCCTTAGATTCTCTCTCTAGCTGCTCCATTGAAGACCCTATGCTCATTCTATTGGATGGCTGTGAGCCATGGGTGTTTTGATTCACTTTCCAATAAAGATCAAAGAATCCACACTTTCCTCTTCCTTCATCTTGAACTTCATGTGGTCTGTGAGTTGTGTCTTGGGCACTCTGAGATTTTGGGCTAATATCCACTTATTAGCGAGTTCATACCGTATGTGTTCTTTTGTGATTGGATCACCTCACTCAGGATGATATTTTCTAGCCCCATCCATTTGCCTAAAAATTTCATGAATCCATTGTTTTTAATAGGTGGGTAGTACTCTATTGTGTAAATGTACCACATTTTCTGTATCCATTTTTCTGTTGAGGGACATGTGGATCCTTTCTAGCTTCTGGCTATTATATATAAGGCTTCTATGAACATAGTGCAGCATGTGTCCTTATTACATGTTGATATATCTTCTGGGTATATGTCCAGGAGTGGTATAGGTGGGTCTTCAGGTAGTGCTATGTCTAATTTTCTGATGAACCACCAAACTGATTTCTAGAGTGGTTTTTACCAGCTTGCCATCCCATCAGCAATGGAGAAGTGTTCCTTTTTTCCCACATCCTCTCCAGCATCTTCTGTACCCTGAGTTTTTGATCTTGGCTGTTCTGACTGGTGTGAGGTTTCCACCTCTTAGGGTTGATTTGATTTGCATTTCCCTGATGATTAAGGATGTTGAACATTTCTTTAGGTGTTTCTCAGCCCTCTGGTATTCCTCAGTTAAGAATTCTTTGTTTGTCTCTGTTCCCCATTTTTAATAGGGTTATTTGTTTCTCTAGAGTCTAACTTCTTGAGTTCTTTATATATATTGGATATTAGCCCTCTATAGGATGTAGGATTGATAAAGATCTTTTCCCAATCTGTTGGTTGCCATTTTGTCCTATTGACAGTGTCCTTTGCCTTACAGAAGCTTTGAAATTTTATGAGGTCCCATTTGTCAATTCTTGATCTTAGAGCATAAGCTATTGATGTACTATTCAGGAAAATTTCCCATGTGATCCAGGTTCTCCCCCACTTTCTCTTTTATTAGATTCAGTGCATCTGGTTTTATGTGGATGTCCTTGATCCGCTTGGACTTGAGCTTTGTACAGCGAGATAAGAATGGATTAATTTGCATCCTTCTACATGTTGACTGCCAGTTGACCAAGAACCATTTGTTGAAAATGCTTTCTTTTTTCCACTGGATGGTTTTAGCTCCTTTGTCAAAGATCAAGTGACCATAGGTATGAGGATTCATTTCTGGGTCTTCAATTCTATTCCATTGCTATACATGCCTGCCACTGTAAAGAGGTTGAGAAAGAAATCAGGAAATTACACCATTTACAATAGTCACAAATAATATAAAATACCGTGGTGTGACTCTAACCAAGCAAGTGAAAGATCTATATGACAAGAACTTCAAGTCTCTGAAGAAATAAATTGAAGAAGATCTCAGAACATGGAAAGATCTCCTGTGCTCATGGATTTGAAGTGTTAATATAGTAAAAATGGCCATCTTGCTTGGGGTTATTTTAGTCCAAAATTAAAATAGATTTATTAATTGCTGTGAAAAACAGGATAGATTATATCCAAGTCATATACTCCATTGATAAAAAAATTTCAGTAAGAGGTTTGGCACGGCCTTCTCCTGCTGGGGCATGTGTGAAATAATGGCCCATGTGTGACTTGACTGCCTTCACGAAGTGGATCAAGGCAGCCCAAGGAGGGCATAAAGTAGGAAGGAGGGGTCAAAAAAGGAAATCAAGAGGTCTGCTCACAGGGGCCTCTTCCCGCGTTCATGCACTGTCAGGCTGTATCCTGGGACAGCAGGGAGCCATGGAGAGTTAATGAGAAACAGAATTGCCACTTTGGTGACCAGTGTCAGAAAACACGCTCCTGGTCAAGCTTTAGGTACTAGCAAATTCTGAGCCTGAGACTTGAGGCAAGTGGCAACTCATTCTTCATAGAGTTAGAAAGTGCAATTTCCTGATTTATCTGGAATAACAACAACAACAAACMAAAAAAACAGGATAGCAAGAACTATTCTCAACAATAAAAGAACTTCTAGCAGAATTACCATCCCTTACCTCAAGCTATACTACAGAGCAGTAGTTTTTTACTTTTAAATGCCTCTTTCCCTCTTTTTCTTTTGCTCTCTTTCTTACAGTGTGTGTGTGTGCATGCATGTGTTTATGCATGTATATGTGCATGTGCCTGTGTGTAAGCATGCTACAATATGTATAGAAATCAAGGACAACTCTCACAGGTTGGATCTCTTCTTCCACTGTGTTGAGGTGACTTCTCTGCTGTTTCTGCCACACAATATCCTCCAGGCTGGCTTAGGAGTTTCAGGATATTTCTCCCACCTCACTGTGGGATTGCTGTCATTACAGAAGGACACCAGATTTTTTTAAACATTGTTTTCTTTGTGAATTTCACATCACATGCCCCAATCCCACTCATCTTACTTTCCCCTAGTTCCTATCCTCTGCCCTCTCAACCTGCTATCCCTGCAAAAGAAAACAATGCCTCATTGTGGAAGCTTTAGTGTGTCAGTGTGTCCCACAGTATACACTTTTGTCCACACTTTGCTTGCAAATAGTCATTTGTCTGGTTCAATGCCTTTGACTTCTGCAACACTATCAATATAGGAGCCTTACTGAGACTCCTTTGGGATATCATGTTGTTGTCCTGTGTCATGGAGAGCCTGTAGTTTTTGATCTGTAGGACTGGCCCCATTCACCTGCTCCAGCAGCAGAAATTTTTTAAGCCTTGTGTTCCAGGGATCACATTTAGGTTTTTAGGCTTGCCCACCAGGTGTTCTTTCTCCTCTAGCTATGTCCTAGACTCTGTTGTCCCTTTCATGAGTTCAAAATTTATATAGTTTGGGTTCTAAAACATGATGAACTAAAAATAATTATTCTATATTATAGGAATCAGCTTTTAGAAGAATAAATATTTGTTCATTGTCATACTATAAATAGAAAAGATACACATGCACATCCTTCATCAATAATACTTGATCATGGATAATGTGTTAGGATACCACAAATAGAAACGATCCTGTCAATTATCTATTGATTTTCACTAACAAGAATGCAGCCAGAGATTCGCATTTCCACTCATTAGAGCTGAAAATGCCAACTGAAGCCAATTTTTTTCTATAGCATGCTACATCAGTCTGTTTCCCTTCTAAAAATGTGCACAATTTATATTCAATTTTTACATAATCTGAAAATTGCACAAATAAGAAATGCATAAATCTGGCTGCCACTTATTTCTAATCTCTTCCCTCTCACTTCCTCTTTTAAACAGCCAACAGCTTGAACCACAAGACAGAATGAATTAAAAATCCAATGTAAGTACTTTTTGTTTATATCAGTTTCAGTACTGGCCCCCAAAATACTAACTAGTATCAACAACTTGAAATTACTGTGTTGACATTTTCTGTTTCTAAGCTAAACTAAACACCCAGAGCAAATTGTATTGCAACACACATTTGTTTTAACTCCAATACAACTGAGATTCTTATCTAAGACATGTTAACACACTTTCCCATAGTTAGCCATATATAAGGGAATGGATTTTTATGCAGTGTTTTTTTTACAATTTAGAGTTAGAATCAGAATTTTTATAATTTTTTCAACTAAAAAATTTGTGGTTTCTTTTCCTTATTAAATGAATGGGCTGTGCCTCAGATATAAACATGACTGCCTGGCCATGAGCTGAACAGTGACAACAATGGGATAGTCATGCTAAAGTGGAAAGTGCTGGGGAGTCCAGGAGCCCTTGGCCCTATGTAAAACATAGCAAGTGACTAAAGATTGCTGAAGCTGGGGAAACAGTCTTCCSCAGAGAAGAGCACATTGATTAGTTAGCCAATAGCAAATGGTCAGCTCTGAAAATATATATACAAGTAACACTGTAGAGATTGACTGGAATATATATATATATATATACTTCTGTCTGTCTGTCTGTCTGTCTGTCTGTCTGTCTGTCTGTCTATCATCTGTACACACACACATATCTTTATGGCTAGCTGGGTCACAGGAAAGAACCTAGTGCCATTACTCCATTAAATTGACTACATTAAAAAAAAACTGTTCCCTAAGTTCTTATCTTTATACTCATAGATTATTGTATTTCTCATCTCTTATTGGAGGAGCTCTTTTTTGTAGTGCATGGTGATTAGTACAAATATGTACAACTAGTCAATGTTCAAAAACTGAGAGACTGAGGAGTACTCATCTCTGAATAGCTGAACACTGATATCACTCATACAAGGCTTTGGAATCATCAAGGAAGAGAGAAAAGAATGATTGTAGCAGACAAAGGTGATAGCTGTCTGTGGCAAAACATTTTCCAGACCTGATAGGACAAATGTACTCATCAAGTCACATTAGCTTTATTTCCAGGCCCAATATTTGCATTCAATTAAGTCAAATAAAATATTAGTATAGCTGGATGGGGTACCCACAAAGTCCCATTGCTCTAGCTGATATTGCATTATAAAGTGAATAAATAAATTTTTAAATAAATAAAAACTAAAAGATTAATTAGAAATATGTCAATATTTGAACTGATTTTATTAAAGAGATTATAACAATGAAAAATACATGATGAAACAATTCATCATTAGCTATTAAGAAGATCTAAAATAAAGAAAAATTTTATTTATACCTATAAAAATGTCTGAAGTAATAATAATAGTGATAACAAACTTGACACACAAATTTGACAATATCAGGTAGTAATATTTTTGAGGAGCTACTGGAACTCTAATATCTTGATGGTATAAAAATGAACTTATGCATGAATTCTGGAATGCATGTTGTTTATTTCATGAACTGCCATTTTCCATGAGAACTGGAATTTTCTCTCCAGAATATTTATCCTAGACATGTATTCCTTGAACTTTTTCTATTCCTGATTCATTTATGCCTAGGAACATATAATCCAATCCCATGTGTGTAAGTATTTAAGTATCTAAAACAGATATACAATTTAAATATTTACCAATGGTAAATTGCAAAGAAAGTTCTTTTACAATAACTCATCAGAATGGTACATTTTTCATGTTTATTTAAGATTAAATAACGTTTGCATGCTGATATGATGGATATGATGATTTATTTTACACAAAGAATCTTGGTTGAATGCTTATACTGCAAAGTGTTAAGCATCTACAATAATTTCCAGAAGGACCAGCATTTTGAATTTCTAAGTAATTGCTAAGAATATTTTCTTACAGAGATTCAGAGGATAGAATGACAGAAGCTTGTTTGAGGTCATTTTAGAAAATGTTGGAAATTGTCTTCTAACCTTAAATCAATTTTCAATTAGTGATTGTGGCGATTTGAATGAGAAATGTCCCTCATAAGGTTTGAAAGCTTGGTACCTAGTAGTTGGTGTTTTGGGTGTTTGGTGTTTTAGGAGATGCAGCTTTGCTGGAGGAAGTGTGTCACTGAACGGGGGCTTTGAGAGGAGGAATCTTCATGTCACTTCCAGTTCATTATGCTTTGTGTCTGTGGTTAAAATAGGATCTCTCCGTTTCTTGCTTCTGCTGCCATGCCTTCCACTTGCTTCAGTGTCTCCCTTATCTGATCATGCTTCAAGTAAACTCTTCTATAAGTCCCTATGGTCATAGAGTTTTGTTGCAGCAGAAGAAAATTAAAAGTTATTATTTTTTAAAATGAAATACGGGTCAACAACTCAAATGGTGAGACTATTCTTTAAATCAAATATCAATAATATTATATAAATCAACAATATTATATAAAGAAATACTAAGTTGATAGTTATATATTGGGAAATGATGATAGGAAAATAACAAAAGTATGTGTGTGTGTTCTAAAATTAAACATATTTCATGAGAACAAAAAAAGTTTTGTGTATACAGCAAAAGYAGCAAAGTTTATGATATAGTAGTATCAAATATGAAGTAATGTGCATTGGAGTTGCATGGCATAAAGTCATTCACAGTCAAATGTCTGTGTTCAAAACAAAGACTACACGGACAAAGTCATGTGACATGGCATACCACTGCCAGAAAGAAATGACATTTATTAATATTTGCGTTTAGACTCATATTTGGTTGTTAGACATTCAGAAACACTTTATTCTTCCTAAATATACCAGGGCACCTACACTCAATTGCATAAGCCAATATGGAGCCATGGACTCTTAATTTTAAAAGCTGGCCCCAGAGAAATCAATAATTAAATTTACATAAAACCAGAATGTACATGTTTGTATCCTCTTTCTTTATCCTCACACAGAGTCAGGAAAAACCTCAAATGGCTTTACAAACTTTCCTATGTCCAGAATAGAATGTTACCCAAGAATTAAAGTAAACACACTAATACACAGAACAGGAATCAATTCAATTCCAAGGGCTTATGATGAGTTACCGTCAAAGAGAAGTCTGAGTTTAAGACTGCATACTTTACAATTGCATTCTGATGGCATTCTTATGAGTGGAAAGGAAGGACAACTGGTGACAAACCAGTGGTGATCAGTGCCTTGATATGAGAGAAGTTGCGTTTGAAAAGTGCGAGGTGGCAGGGTGAGGCATTCTTTGGGAGTTGAACTTGTGGCTCTGCAAACCACAGAAGCATATATTCTCCAAAGATCTTTATTTTGTGTTATTTTAAAGAAACAACTGCCAGGCCGTAGTGGCAAACGCCTTTAATCCCAGCACTTGGGAGGCAGAGRCAGGTGRATTTCTGAGTTCGAGGCCAGCCTGGTCTACAGAGTGAGTTCCAAGACAGCCAGGGCTATGCAGAGAAACCCTGTCTCAAAAAAAAAAAAAAAAAAAAAAAACCAAAACAACAACAAAAAAAAACCAAAAAAAAAGAAAGAAAAAGAAAAAAGAAAAAAAGAAACAAAAAACATCCAATCTACATCTCTATAAAAGCCTACTTAAATGGTACTTTAAAATGAGAGGCAATTTCTTTAAAAAAATTAACAAAACACCAACTCATATGTTTTCTTGATGGCATATGGTCCTCAAAATCCCATTAATGTATATTAATCCCATTGCTGATTGTGACAAATAACTTAGTATTTCTTTGGTAGCGGACCTTCTTGGTTCCCTGAGTATAAAAGTTTTTTCTCTGTCTCAATGTCCTTATTTCTTTCTTCTTCTAACCCAGTCAACTATTAGATCGCTCATTAGCCTCAGAGCCAACAAACTCTCAATGCCGTTTCCTAGTTGCCTTCCAAGCATGAGCATAGTATGGAAATGAACATTGATTATGAGAGATATTTGGTATTTTATTACTTGCTGTATGGAAATATATAAGGAAAACAATATAGAGTGAGAGCTCGCTATCTTTCTGGAAAAAAAAAATATGATGCCCATATCCCTATCAATGCAAAGTGCCTTTTACCAGCTGTTTGGAAGAAGAGGAAGAACTTACCGTCTGTCAATCCTCCTCATCTACTAGTGAGTTTTAGTGTAATTATTCAAACATTTGTCAAGCCAATTGTGGTTTGGGCTTTATATAGTAACAGTGGGCAGTCATATAACTATTCTGGTTATTACTTTAATATAAAATTCAGTAAATTACATAAGCTATTCATTATTGAAAAAAAAGCAACCTTTAATTTAATGAAGCATGTCTATATGCATCATCATTAAAATGTCCATATAGATGAATATAGTATCTGAAGTGGCAATAATTGTTGTTTAAATCGTGGGATACACATTATTTTAAATATATTTAATGATTCTTTTTTGTTTTTTGACAATTCTTCTTAAGAATTCCTCTTAAGATGTGAAAAGTAATGGCAAAATAAATTCCTTAGGAACTAACAAGAACAAAGATTTATGAAAGTGGGCCCTGCTTGTCCTGACTTTGCAAACAGTGTCTCATCCATGATGAGGTGATTGGCCGAACTTGGAGCTCCCTGAAGACAAATTTAGTTCTTATTACTCACACCTATCCTATCAGCAGATAATTCTTCAAGATACTGCACATCAGGAACAATCTGCAAAGCAATAATCAACTTGGAATTATTTTTGGCAATGGTGAGTGTGTTATAGTTGGAGAACGATCCACAAAAGTTTTACTCTTTTGTTTTAAAAAGAATTGTTATCTTTATTGGGAAACGGAATATTGACCATGGATTTTTTTTCTTTCTTTCTTACAAAACAATTCTTTCAAATGATGGGATGTGATGAGAAATTGAGTTCTTAAGGAAATAAGAAAGGATGCGGATGGTAGATGCCCATTTGTTTTCTATCTGTCCCTCATTCATTCCCATTGCCAYGTGTTGGCTCTGAAACCAAAGGCGACCCTCCTCTCTCTGAACTCCATCAGTAATGACTCCAGTAACAATAACTGTCAGGGGCTGGAATAGTAAACATTTTCTAAAGGCAAATGGCTTCCAAATGTGGACTTTCGCTCTATGAGCACATCTCTCATGGGCCTGACAGAGAATGCTGTGGAAAGGAATCAAAACTCTCAGCCTCCAGCTTGAAAACAGAGTCAGGCAACTGGAATGTGTGACAGCCACCCTGGCTCACCTGTGGCCTCTCTCCTCTTCCTATTCTCAGGTGGCCTGTGGATCTGAGAACTAAAAGTGGGACTCTGTTAACATGGTGTCATGATTCCTACAGAGATCGTTTACAAAGCCCAACTTTACCAACAGCTAGAAGGAAAATGGGTAGGGAGGAGTCAGCAACAGACCCACTCCTGTGATCTCGAATCTTGTCTACAGGAAAATATTTTAGCTTTTTCAAGACTAAGTATCCCTTGTTGAGAGCACTCAATAAATCTCTGGAAATGCACTACCCTTTGACTAACTAGACCTTGACCCAGACTTGTCCAAGCTCTCTGTTTAATTATTTCTACGTTTTAAGGAACTCGCAATATTATAAATTATTTATAAAATATGTAATACATTTTAATAAATTAAGGGGCTTCTCTGTACAAATTTTGCAACTAAGGAAACAGGGACAAAGGATTTATGTACAGCTTCCAAACATACCATATAATTCTGATGTCTATATTAGACAAAAGTCAGAAGAGCAATGACTATTTTGTAGCTTTGCCTTGGGGCTGTTGAGTGACTTTATACTGCTTCTAAACTCTCAATTCATTGAGAATATTTTTTAACATTGAAAATCCCCTAAAGTATGAAAGCTGTAATGTTATCTCTATATTTTGGAATTATGCTGTACCATTATACTTTTTTAATAGAGGGATTAGCTCATCCTCCAAAGGTATGTTATTTTAAAAATGTACATGATATCAGGATAAAAATGCTCACCCTTCTTTAATATTAAGATGGAAATGTTTTTTATCAGCATTTCAGCGAAAAGGAAAAACAACTTATTTGTATCTTCTAATCAGTTTAAGGTGCCCAGAGAGTACCTCCCTTTCAAATTCCTGCAGTGTATTCTGGGTCCTGTGTGAGACAGCATGTTCCAGAGATTTTGGAGTTCCTAGGGAATTTTCAAGTTGTTCCCTGCTGGCCAAGAGCTTTCTGTGTCAATATAGAACCGGCTCTTGTTACAGAACCMSAGGAATTGTTTTTAAGTGAAAATAATCTCTATTTTCCAGCCCAGCTTCTGGGCACCAGAGTGACTGAATGAAGTTTGGAAAACTCCCAGCTATTTGAAGGTGCTTGCAAGAAACAATGCAATACTGAACACTCTTGAGCCAGGGGGCTTGGTGGCCCAAACAAACAAGTTTCCCCGAGGGCTGCAACAGCTGGCTGAGCTGTGCTAGGCTAAGACAAGAAGCAGCACCAGACTTGAACCTCTGAGCAATTCACGTGGGTTGCTGACACTTCTGCTGACTCGGCTAGCCTCATACAGTCTTCAAAGTGCCCCCGCTGCATATGTCCCTTTGAAGAGCCTACTTTACTAACAACCAAATATCAAAATTCTTGCTGTTTAATTGTTCACAGGAAGCCAAGGGTCTGATAAATGAGAGCCCATCCATCCATGTTTTCACTCTGTTACCTAAGAAACTAACTTCAAAACAGAAGTCCTCATAAATACTCTGGTGATGCATCAGCTTCTCTCCGGTGCTGCGCGACACTGTGTATATTGTTTGGCAGCAGTTCATGGGGGGAAGATAAACTAGCAAATTCTGCCAGGATTCTATTACTCTTGACCCCGACCTTGAATGTAGGCTGTTTCCAGTTATATTCTTCTTAGGGAAAGACAGCACGTGTTCCATCCTGGTTTCCTTCTTTCCTCTCTTGTGTCCATTGCCCAAGCACAAGCTGTGTTCTGCCACATGATAGGACTGCACAAAACTGCATATACCAATTGTCAATCGTCGGTGGAGGAGATTCCTCCCTGCCAAACCAKTGGCTACTGACAGATTTGGTAGCAAAGGCAGCCACTGTAGGTAGTGTATTCATTGAAAAGCCCACCGGAACACCTTGGATCTTAGTGGATTACCCATCAAAACAAAAGACACACGCATGGGAAAGGGAATATGAGGGGTAGTTAAACAACTCTGAGAGATGAGAGTTGGTGGGAAAGTTGCAGGGATCAGAATGTATTATCTAAATACATGACATTTTCAAAGAAGGAATTCCTGTAAAAACTATTTTTAAAAGAGAAGTTAACTTCTGCTGCTTCTCATCCTTAGGTTTCTCATTTTAGCATAGAAGAATCCAAAGAAGTCTTACTCGGTGATAATAAATACTCTATCTCATAAAGACTTACCTTTGCAAGAATTGCTTGCTGTGATCCGCCACGCCCCTACCACCGGGCCCGGGACCAGTTCCTCTGTTCATGATGACCTCCTGTGTTAAATGACTTTTCTCAGCTTCTAGGGTGTGTTCTAATTAGGGTGGAGCAATAACACCAATTCAGAGCTATCCTCTCTAGTTAATAAATTTGCACAGCTTCTCACATGTGTGAGCCTGTGGAAGCTAACCATCAGAGACCTGAAAAAGGCCTATGAGCCCTATCAATGATAGCTAAACTCCTGACTACTGATCGAATCTAGGACAGGGACAGCCATTTTTTTCAGTTGTGTACTCAAGAGGCTCCATAAGAAAGGTCCAAACCTATGSCTAAACATGGCTAAACACAAGATCACAGTTAAATTCAATGGTTCACAAATCAAAACAAACAAATAAACAAARCAAACAAACAAAGGGATAGGAACTTAAGAGGCAGATAAGAGGGGTTGGAGTAGAAATAATTGCAGTGCATTAGACAAAGGACAAATTTAATTCAAAAATAAAATAATCCAGTGTAGTAGGTATTGTACCAATTTTACATACAAGAAAACAAAAACTTTGTAAGTAAAAACAGTCTTCCTATGGTTAGTTAACAGATGACAGAGGAAGGCTTTCAACACATTACTTCATTCCAAAGCCCAAGAGTCTGGTTTTGCTTCAATAGGTTTTGGCATGACACTCAGAGAATCCTGAAGCAATCTTTTGCTTTTAAGATATATGAGTATGCACATATACGCGCAAGTGTTCAGATAAGCCAAGAGAGGAAGTCCGACACTCTAGAACAATGTTAGAAGCAGTTGCAAGCGACTCAACACAGGTGTGGAGGGCTGAATTTGGGTCTTCTGCAAAGAGTTTCAAACATTCAAATGCTCAGCTAGGTTTCCAGCCCTAAAACATCCTGTGTGTGTGTGTGTGTGTGTGTGTGTGTGTGTGTGTGTGTGTGTGTGTGTCTGTGTGTGTAAAAACTGAGATGGCAAAGTCTATATTAAAATTAATAATTATTTCAATTTAATTATGAGAGCACTTATCATGCATAGGAAATCTACTCTTTGRGTATACAGTACAAATTCAATGTACCTCTAAAAGGCAGTGGTAATAGTAACATTATAGTACGATATATGCAAACTCATTTACATATGAAATAAAATTTTATGAGCAAAGACAAAATTATTATAATTTATTTCTTTAATCTCATGCTATGTCCTTTTTGGTTGTTGTTTTGCATTATGTACCTCAAGATCAGGGTTCCTTTTTTTCTTTTGTCATTGTTTCAATTTTTATATTTAAATTAATGTCACCATTGAAATATTAGTAATATATGAAATGTGTTAAGATTTATAGTTACATAAATATTCCCTCCAAACTAGTTGTCACAGTTATCATCCCTGGTGAATAAAAACTAATCTGATGAGTAAGGGCATCTATAAAACTCAAGCTTCTCACTTAGGAGCATGTACAGAATATTTAATCTACCAACACTGCTGCTCTGGCTAGGGATCACATCCAAAGACCTTCTAGGTCCGTTACACTATTTGGCCATTTAGCTGGAATGACACATCCTTAACTCTTCTGGCTGGAATACACACACACCCCTAGTTTGAGAATGAAAGCAGCTATGTTTGAAAGTGATGTTAAATTGAGGGGCAGATGATGAATCAGAAGAAAATATGTGACAGAATGAGTCAAAGATAGGATTATGTTCAACTTGCCCAGGAATGAGAAGGTGCCTGAAGATTAGAACAAAATTCTGGAGTTAGTTTAAAGTCAAGCAGAGCAATTCAATGAAAACCCAAGAGAAGCCAGTTTGAGTCAGTCAGGTTGGAGAAGAGTTTGAGCCAGAACAGCTGAGTTGAACTAACCAGACAGAGTTCAGAAAGAGCTTGAAAAGATGAATTTACTTAGCAATAAGCCTCTGAGACTACTATTACATTTGGCAAGTAAAAGTTATTTTTACAGGAGCAGAATGCCTTTCTGTTTTTCTCTCTTAAAGTTATTTATTGTGGTTTTATTGTACTTTTAAGTTTATGAGCATG
>BDUI01003994.1:72689-86845 GCA_002335545.1 Apodemus speciosus
GTATCCATTCCTCCATTGAGGGACATCTGGGTTCTTTCCAGCTTCTGGCTATTATAAATAAGGCTGCTATGAACATAGTGGAGCATGTGTCCTTATTGCATGCTGGGGAATCCTGAGAGGTACTAATATGTGTATTGATCACAGGACATTATTCATGAAAAAATAGATTTATGGATTTACTATCAGGTCAAAGTAATGTGAACTAAGTATGATGGTGTTTCTTGTTGTCATTGTTTTATATTGAGCCCACAGTTTCCCTTCCTCCTTTCCTGCCAGTCCTCCCTCCCACCTACCTTTGACTGCCTCCTATCCATTCCTCCTTAACTTTTCTTCATAAAAGGGCAGGCCTCTAATGGTTATCAACAAAATCGTGACATATCAAGTTGCATTAAGATTAGGCAGCTCTCCTCATATTAAGGCTAGTCAAGACAACCCAGAATGAGAAAAAGATTCCAAAAGCCAAACAGTTAGAGACAACTCCTTCTCACCATTAGGAATCTTATCCGAAAACAAGGCTACACAACTATAACACATTCAGAGTGTAAGTCTCATAGTTTATTGTTTCCAATCAATAATGAGAGAATAAACACTCTTCTTCCTCATTAAAACTATTATGTCTTGAATATGGTGTGAGGTGAAGTCCTGACATGGCTTACAATCACAAAGGGTATCATTTGGTGGAGGGGAGCAAAAAACCCAAACTACTTAGATTCCTACAATTAGGTACTTTTTATTGAAGAACAACAAGAAAATGATATTTGTGATTTTATTTTTAGTTCTCGTAAACATGTAGTAAATACTGYTATTATAGAAGTTAATGAATTGCCAATAATAGGAATCTCTGGAGATCCTGTGGTGAGAGGCTATATGATGATGGGAAAATGATACCTACTATATTATTCTGGATTCCCTCCCTTGAGAAATAGTATACTTCCTTATTACTTAGGATGATTAGAGGTGAAGTTTTCTTTAACTTGCAGCTGAAAGCAATTTAATTTATGCATGTTAGTATGTAACATCAAATTTCAGTTTACCTTGTAGACTTCTCACTGATAGACAGGGGCAAGAACTGTAAAGTCAGTGAGTACTTACAAGCAGAAGTAAGTTTGCTTTCCTGAACTAATAGGACTGCTGGAAAGCATCTTTAGAAGAGTGAATAGATATTTTTTGGTTTTACTAAAAACCCTTGGAGTTTAAATATTTTATCATTGGGAAAATCAAAATGAAAACTCCTTGAGCCCACTTAAGATAAACTGTTGGCATTTAGCTATTTAATCGCTAGCAATGGGGATAATATGGCTCCTCAAATTGCTGCTTGTTGACAGGGAGCGTCATGGTTTATGCACTGGTTGACAGTCATTTAGAAATGTAAATATGAGGCAGACAATGTGTATCAAGGTTAGTACAGCTCATTTATTTTGTCCTAGGCAACTAGAGTGAAGACAAGGGCAGTATTCTCTCAGCAGAGTTTCTAATGAGCCATGTTATTGTGTTATATGGCAAATAGATCCTTATGATCAGCTTCAGGGGTATGCTGAGAAGGCAAGGTATTCTACCTGCAAATAGTTTCTAAGGATAATCCTGTTTCAATTTTACTGAGGGTTTTATAGATTTCATTTCAAATACCAACATTTTATTGCAAAGAGAAGTGACGTTTCATTTCAACAGATAAAAATGCTGCACTGATAGAAAAGATGGACACAGACTACTCCCTCTATCGTTCCTTCCATTCTCAGCCTTTCAGTGGTACCTCCCGGTAGCCTTCAAGGACCACTATGGTTTCCTAGGTAATGAAGACAAACTGAGCACATTCAGTCTTCTACCAATGTGCCTATACAATGTAAATATACCTCTTTACCTTCAACTTGATTACAATATGAGCACAGTCACTTCTAAATAAAACTAGTATAAATAGTTTCAAGGGCATCATTACAGCACAATGATATTGTGACTGAAAGTCTGGCAATGTGTGCCCCAGATGGCTCAGCAGCACAGACATAGAGGTACCTTGACCTCTCCATCRTGAAGTTTGGACTTAAAGAGATTTTTCTTTAATTTTYGTTTTACCAACTGTGATGGCTTGTATATGTTTGGCCCAAGAAGTGGCACTTTTTCTAAGTGTGGCCTTGTTGGTAGGTATGGGCTTAAGACCCTCACCCAAGCTTCCTAGAGGGCAGACTTCCATGAGTAGCCTTCAGATGAAGCTGTAGAACTCTCAGCTCTGCACTATCAAAGTAGGTCCCACTTTGATGATGACAGACTGAAACTCTGAACTTGTAAGCCAGCTCAATTAAATATGGTCATCTATAAGACTAGCCTTGGTCATGGTATCTGTTCACAGCAGTAAAACCCTAGGATATCAATGCTACTGATTTTGTTACTTATCTGTGTTTTAAGGATTGGATAATAAGACTCCCCTCATAAAGATCTCATGCGGTAGTTCTTTGTTTTTATCTACTGATGTATTTTGGGAGGTTCTGAAAACTAAAAGGAATGAACTGAAATTCTGAGGGGACATGCATCTTGCCCAGTCACACCCCCTTTTCTGCTTCCTGCCAACTATGAGATGAGCAGCCTCTGCAAATGCTTCTGACATGTTCTACCTTTTCATGAGCCCAGAAGCAACAGAAATAAAGTTTAAGGAATAAAATTTTTGAAAATGTGAGCAAATATATTGTTTCTCTCTTAATTTGGTTTTCTCAAGAATTTGTCATAGTGAAAGAAAGCCTGACAGTTATACTCTCTCAACAACCTACTTTCATATTTATAAGTCAGGGACAGTAGCAAAAATGTTACATAGCAGCTAAGGCTTCCTGTGTCAGCCCTTTGGTTTTTTCAGACATTTGTCACTTTACTCAATACTGTGCTAAAACCTCTACAGAGGGAATCTAAGCAAAGAAAATGGGGTGAAGAGCAATCATGTTATTAAATATTAATATTTGTGACACAAATGTTATTTGAAAATACATAAAATGTGCAATGAAATTTGTAAAGGTTAAGCTGCTAGAATGAACATGCTTGTGAAGCTGCAGAATAAGGGACCATGTCTTACCCAAAACTGCTCTAATAAGGCATATCTATTTTTCTCTATTTAAACCTAAACTTCATAATAGTATTATGAAGATAGACTTCAGGAGCCATGTCCACTAGATCTCCTTGTGATTTTATTCAGTATTTTCATTGACATAGGAAAATATGCTCAATATCATTAATCATTTAATTATAAAAATATTTATGACTACTATCAGATACCTATAAGAATAAATAAAATGAAAACACCTATAAACTAAAAACCAGGATTGGATATAGGTGATGTCTCATACAATACAGTGTTGAGTGTCAAATGGGAACACTACACTGTAGAAAGTTTTGGTTAGTGCCTTAAATCATGCAGTCACTCCTGGGCTCAGTTTTTTTCTTATGTGTTACAAAGGACACATAAAAATGCATGTCTATAAAAATGTGCTTAAACTGGTATCTTCATCCTATGAAGTATTACCCACAGTAAAGAAACATACTGCTGATATATTTGATAGTATAGATGTCTCAAAAGATATATGCTAATTGGAAAAGGACATGGCAAGAATACATACTTCATTATTTAATAAATAAAAAAAATTAAAACTTAACTTACAATGTCAGAAATACATGAAGAGTCCCTTGGGGAGATAAAAAATAACCAAGAGAGACAGGATCCACCAACTATAGAATACAGGGAATAATTTATGGTTGGTGGATATGCTTATTGCCTGGAAAGCACGGATGGATAGATAAAAGAATTCAAATATATCAAATTATATTATTCCTTTGTTCAATTTTCCCTCAGTGAATCTGTTAAAATAATTTGAAGGTGTGATGTACTTTACCAGAAAGAAAACTGGACTGCTAGGCAAAACAGTCAGTTTTCTCTAAGCTACTTCCAAGAACTTATGTCCAGGTTAATAAGAGGTTGTATAATGTCTTGGGAACTCTAGGGAATACTAAGAAGGACTCCCTACTGAGGAATCTGAATGACAAGACAGTTACTGAGGATAGCTGAAAACCACCTGGGAAAGCAAGAGAGCATAGGTGTGCCATGCCAAAGAATGGATTCCATGGGATACTCGGCGTTCATGAACTGAGAAGTGATTGACCTAGTCTTCCTTTCACAAGAAATCACTCCATACTAGATAATGCCTCATAAGTTCACACCAAAAAAATGAAATTTCCAGTGGACTAAAACGCTTATGCTACTGGGAAAAGCATGTATCCTCCCATATCAGGAAACCCAAACGAAACATAATACAAAGCATTATGATTTGTAAAGATGGTGTCACATCTGGGTACAGGGATGGATGAGTCTTCATCTCTGAAAAGGAATAGAGCTGTCAATACTAAGTCCACTCCATGTGAGAGCTTTCCTGAGGGTCATGTGGGAGTCGTAAGCATGTCCATTCCTTCTCCCTTTACACTGTCCAAGTGAAGCATCTTTTCTCTGTATCTACATCTTAATATGAGTTTAATAACACCATTTCATTCCAAAACTCTGGCAATGCCTCAGAGTTCTACCTTATTGACAAGTGGAGTCTTTTCAGGTGATCAAATAAAGATGTCATTACTGGGATAGATCTTTATCCAGAATGGCATACCCGCAGAAATAACATCATTCAGAGATGAAGGCAGGGATAAGAATTCTAAAGGCATCCAGTAAATTCTTATTCCATATTGTCTACCTCATTTTTCAAATTTGCCAAATGCTTCTAAATCTCCCTTGTTTTTTCTTTGCCTTCTAAGACTGAATCTTCAGGTCAACAGCAGTACAAATGCAGGGCTGTCCTTGGTGGCTTCGAACACGGAATTGTTGAAAGAAGAGATACCAATGTCTAAGAAATATCTAAAGATGTGTTTAAAATCCTTAAAAGCAGAGAATTGCAATTAAAACTGCTCTGAGATTCCAGCTTGTCCCAGACAGAATGGCTAAAGTTATTAAAAAAAAAAAATAAAACCAAAACAAAACAAAAACAACCAATAACAAATGCTGGTCAAAATATGGGGAAAGGAGAACTTCTACTCATTGTTGGGATCACAGGCTGATATAGCCATAATGGAAATCAATATGGTGAATTATCAAAAGGTAAAAGTTCATATACCATACAGTTCAAGTACATTGTCTTTGAAAATGTACCCAAAGACCACCTGACTGGAGATACTTGTTCAGCCATTTTTTTTGCCAATATATTCACAACAGGTAGGAAATGAAATAACATAATTCCCTTCACCTGATGAATGATCATGAAAATATGATGTATATGAACAATGGAATTCTATTCATCAATAAAGGAAAAGTGAGATTTGCAGGTTAAGTAGAAGGAACTAGAAATAATATACCAATGAGATATTCCAGACCAGTAGACAAGTACTACATCCTTTTCCTTCTTAATGAATCCTAGCTCTCAATCTTTGTATGCAAGTGTGTCACCGAGAAAAACCATGAAAAACAAAATCAGTGAAAATGGACTGTGTGTGGGAAGAATAGGGGTTCAACGGAGGAGCTCTACAGGTGCTAATTCAGATTCCTTACTGGGAAAAGTCCCCAAGGAATATTTGCAATCGGTTCAGCATGGGTGCTGATTCAGAGAAACAGCATTTCAATTGCAAAACCAAAGCATAAGCCCCAGACATTCAGAAGTAGGCAAGAATATTAAGATATTAAGAAAAGCTATCACAAACTTAAGCAACTTTCACTTAAGTATTTACTTTAACAAGCTAAATAATAGATGTGAACAAGGAAGAAGGGATGGGGTAAACAGTTCAGGCCATATGCCATCTGTTCAGAGATGGGATAGTCTCATTGCTTTGACCTCTACTAGAACTCTGATGCTGTTTCCTGGTCTTTACATTCTTAACACAAGTGTGCCAATCAGCAAAGGGCTTTGTAGCAATGCAGAAGTTTACTTTCCCAATGGTGTGACTGAGTCTGGGCATTGATATTAAGGACAATCTTGGGAACTCACAGTCCACCAATTGGCATCCTCACCATCTCATACATTTGAATACCTTGTCTTCACCTGGTGTCAATGTTTAGAAAGGCCTTGGGGCATTTAGAAAATGGAAGCTCACTGTGGGTGGGCTATAACGCTTTATAGCCCTGCCCCACTTCCTGTTCACCCACTGATTACTTAATACAGATGTAAGATGACCAAACAGCTTTCTGTTCCTTGTCATCATGCCTTCCCTATCTGCTTCTTTGTCTTTTCTGGAACCATTGACTATATCTCCTTTGAAATCTAAGTTAAAACACATTCTACATACACACTAGGCATAGTTCTTTGAATGTTTGTGAAAACTATGTTTATAAGCACCTGGAAGGGACGCATACTGATAACTATTAAGATGAGCAAACAGATTCTTATTTACTCCCATGATAGTGTGGTATTTCAGCTACTGGGAAAAAAAAACAGTAAAACGTACTAGGACAATGAATGGCATTTCAGTGTGATGAATGGGATTCTGAGAAACAAAAAGAAAATCAGGAGGATTCTAACAACATATAGAAACACTGTAGATACTAGTTCTTATGAATATATCAATATTATTTATTCATTAAGTAATACAAATGTAACCCCAACAGTAGACAATGCTATAATAGGGAACACTGAGCATAAATGTGTACTGTATGTACTAAGTATTTAAATATTTAGTAATACCCCCCCCGTGTGTGTGTGTGTGTGTGTGTGTGTGTGTGTGTGTGTGTGTGTGAAAACAAAGAAAACGAAGCCATGAATTTGAAAGAGAGAGATGGAACACACAAAAGAGTTAGGAGGGAGGACATGGAGAGGGGAAAATGACATAATTATAATTTCAAAAAAATTAAAGTGTATTTGATACAATCTAGGAGAAGGTATTCTTTATAAATTTTCATTTTGTATAACCAGGTGAACCATGTGATTTCTACCCAATCACCAAATCAGGAAGATTGTGGATTCTGATTAAAAAGTGGCAAAAAGAGATATTCTGGGTCCTACAAAACAATAAAACAACATTTGAAGTTACAACAACACATGGATTCAGGATATACTAATGATCTCAATACATCATAACAAGATACCGCAGTGATAAACTCATAACAAATCTGAGACACCAAAACTGGCTTAGGAAATGCAGAATTGCTTTCCTCACAGGAAAGCTGTATGCTGACCTTGTGGTTCTGAGATTCTGTTTTCACCTCCTTTTGTTCCTCTTGCCCTCTGCTTGACTCTTCCATCAATTTTTTTGAGCCTTTCCTCTGATCCAACCAACTTGCCTTGTCAACCCCCAAGAAACCCATCATATGGAAATAGATCTTTTGTGATGTCACTCTGCAAAGATCAATAGGGATGCTATCTTTTGGGGGGAAAAATTTACAAGTATGCCTTCCTAAAAATTCACTTTTCAGTGGATGTAGTTTGAGACAGACTAGCAAACACTGGCTGTCATCGAGAAAGCTTGGTATAAGAGGAAGCAACTTAGAAGCCCCAGAATATCCATGTGGGCATGACCAACCTCAGAAATCCATCTTCTCTCATGGCTTCTGTTTCTCATGGACTCATGGGATGGACATGCTTCTAGTCTAGCTCTGAGGTTGTAAGTGCCTGTAGCCCTTTAAAAAACATTTTCTCCATATGATATTTAAAGCCTTCAAATTCTCTAAGGACTGGCCTAGGAGGGTTTTTTCCTGTTTTTCCAAGCTGCCCTGCAGAACATATTATAATGTCCAGAAATGATGTTTAAAGTTTCAATAGCTTCTGGTTCTCTGGGCCACATCACCTTGCAGTTGCCCTCAAATTGTTTCTGAATCACGTTTCCTCTGGCACGAAGCAGAAGCCCTCGGTTCACATTACGCCTTACAATGCGCAGCGCTCTCACCGGCTGCAGAGGAGCTCTTATGTCAGAATGAAAAATGATAAAGCATAAATGAAATCGCAACCACATGTGCTCAGCAGTGTGGCCCTGGTCTGAGTGGCTTTTCAAAGCAAAGAGTAAGCCATCTTTGCAGCTGTCTGGAACAGAGATACGGACTGCTAGAAGGAAGGCTCTGTGGTCAAGGTCCTAAATCTGGGGGGATCTGAGCATGAGGTTAGAAGCTTTGCTGATCAGATTCACACCAGAAGTGATCCCTCTATGCATCTGGAAGTACAGTAAGTGAGGGAAAGGAAGATGGGGGATAGATAGGACAGAGGGTTAGATTTAAGCCTCTATGCCCAGTCAATTTAGTATCAGATTGCCTGATCTTTCATTCTCATTCCTAGCCCTCTGTGTCCTCAATCAAATTACTACACATCTTTGGACTGTGTCCTTATTATAGGTCTTATAGCCTTGAAATTCACACCTCACCCTGCTAAGTGTGAAGTTGTTTAAATTCCTTCGTGATAAAGTAGCCAGATTTCTTAACATGACTTCCAGTTTTCCTTGTGATTGTGCCTTCTAGCTCTGAGACAATTTCAAGATTCCTTTGTCTTACTTAACAACTCACTCACAGTTCCCAATACATATATGCCRTGCTCCTGGGGACTCACCCATACTCGTGTCTGTCCTTCAGTCTCTAAAGTTCTGGCCTCATGTTGACTTACTAGAGATGTAATAATCCTTTAGTGCTCAATTGAGATGTTTTCTCCTTTGTGAAGTCTATCTGGTAATGATCCTAGGAAAATGAATAGTTTTCTCCACAGACCTCTGAATTTGCATTTGCTACATAGTTTATCAAAAGATTATAGTATGGATTTTTATTGACATATAATTGTTCACCTTACCTCACACTCTAGGCAAACCAAAAAAAGATGTCAACTGTGGGAATGACAGGAATCATTGTATACTCATATCCCGTATATCCTGTCTTTTCTGACATCTAAGTTCAGCAGTAGTTACAAATTAGCCACTGTGAGACCCCATGTACCATTGTAATTAGCTAACATTAAAAATCTGGCTTTCCCAAATCCAACATCATCCATTAAATATATACAAGCATAGCTTTCTGTACATACTTCTTCACATACTAGCTATGAAACACTTTCTACAAAAAGCTGAATGAACACATTCATGAATGAGCCATAAAGATGATGAAGTAGAAAATCAAAGAACAGTGCCAGATCAGTAAAGCCTGCCATCCTTTCAATGTTTTTGTGCCACATCCCACTTATACAAGAAGGATATTCTACCTACAATTGAGAAAAGGAAGTTGAAAAAGATAAGGAATATCAAAATATTATGGATTAAAAATCGCTTCTTCAATAAATGCTAGAAATACTGACAAAATAATGTTACTAGAAAGCCAATGGCAAGCCAGGATCTTTTATATAGTCCACAAGTCTTGTTCCCTCCATGTATGTTAGGCACCACCTCTCAGCAATGCTAATGTCCATCAATTACAGTTAGTGATGCTGAGCAGATTGATGCTACCATAGGGAGGAACTGGCCTTCACTCTCAATATTCCCAAGTTAAGCCTGTCATCCTGGTGAGGTACATATGTGGTACCACTCGGGAGGTGTTGCTCTGACTTTCTGGTCTCTACCCAAAGAGCTAAAAAGAGACACACAGGGTATCGTGTAGAAGACATATATTTTTGTTGCAGAGTAGTGGTAAGCACGTTCTGAAGGGTGACAGCAGCAAATAGTCACTGGGACCATTGTTGAATGTAGCTTATCCCTAAGGAGCACTGTGTGCCATCACAAGAAAGAGCATGTCTACACGTTACCACATTGTCAGCACTCTTTATTTACTCACCTTTTCCCCTCCTTTCTTTTTGTATTTCTTCCTTCCTTTTGCCTCCCTCCTAGATCATCTAGAGCAGACAATGTTCCAGGACAGTATCAGCCTGTCCAGGTGATTGACAGGCCTAAGGAGATTATCTCTTGCAGGAATAGACAATGTTAAATACTGTTCTTTATTAAAAGTATCCAAGTAGGACAGTAAATTTAGACTGTTTAGATACTTATCTGTAGATTGCCTTCTGTGCAACTGAGGATGTTATCTGGGTCAGTGATTGACACAGGGCCATTCTTGACCAATTATCAACATCATGTAGTTTCAGTACTTGCCTTTAAGAGATGTTGACAGGAGGTGAAATGGTGCCTATTCTTAATGACTTCCAATGCATGTTCATATCACGACCTACCTAACATGACAAAAGACAAGGTACATGTTTTTTTTTTTTTTTCCTAAGAATATGCTAGGGCGAAAACTTCCAAAGTTGGTGGGAAATGTCCCAGATGCTGAGCAAATTCACTCATATGAAAGACTCAAGTTTTCAAAACTTTTATTTTTTTCATAAGAAATGTAGTTACACTGTACATCTTTTATGCAGCATATAAACTGCTGAATGAAAGCAGGGCACAGTTTCTTATAACATTGTATTACATAACTTCTAATGATGCTGTGTTTTGTGAATCACCAGGATTGTTTAGGTGGCTGTAGATAAAAGAAAGCTTCACATGAAAGTTTGCTTTAGGCAAAACATGAAAAGGAAAACATGCAAATGTTGGGAAATTTCATAGAATTTATCAAGCACAGTTGTCTTGTGAAAAATATTTTATAAAGTAAAGTGAAATGACTTTTTAAAATTATATAAAGTATATGATTTTTAAAGGACTTGTAAATGGTTAAGCATAGATGTTCATGAAGTTTTTAAACCTATGGATAAGTTTTTAACATATAGATAATTAGTATTTCTTTCAGTTAAGGTTTACCAGGAATAAATTTGCTGAACCCCTGAAAAGCATTGTGGTTGAAGAATTAGGACCTTCTGCACTAGGATAAAATGGTTGATGTTCATGAAAAGGGTAGACAGGGAGGGAGGACACTTCAAATGCTATGAGATAGTTCAGAGAGCTGGGTAGCATGGTTTCACATTTGATATCACAACTTATAAATTACTCTTATCATTAAAACTGAACAAATAAGCACAAATTTCCTGGCATATCTACATTTAATTCTATATGTATATATATTTTATGCTTCTGAATATCTCAGGAGAACTATGTTCTGTTCCCACCCACCCAACAATCATGGCCTAAGGACTTAAAAGTCACAACACAATCTAAACTCAGGAATGATCCCTTCAGCTCTGCATCTCTATCACCTAATATATCCATAAACCACTAGTGCAAATGCTTGGCATGCTTGAGATATTTCTGCTTCAATCAAGCATAACTATTTACATAAAATATTTAGATATTGTATTTCTAATGCTTTTAAAAAGAAAAGAAAAATGTTCAGAGAAGTATGTCTTTCTCCTTTCTTAACCTCATTTGTTGAGAGTCAGAGAGAGAGAGAGAGAGAGAGAGAGAGAGAGAGAGAGAGAGAGAGAGAGAGAGAGAGAGGAGCATCATGATAATGTTTTACATAAAGGGAAACAGCTCCAGGCAAACCTTGCTAAATATTTTAATGGTTTAAACATTCATTTTAGCAAGTTTTCTTTAATTTTCTTAACTTTGTTCCTTTTGAACTGGTGCAACCTTCATGTTTAATCCTCAGAGCTTTCAAGGAACAGCTCACAGAAAGTTATATACACAAATACAGCAAACATTTCAAATAAAGCAGAATGCATAAAACAGAGAACAGGGGAACTTTGACAACAGCTGCTAGATTTAACACTAATAGTTTTGAAAGATTTTGGCTGAAGGTTAAGAGAATCTTAGGACAATAAGCAGGCTTTGTATATAATGTCAACAGTCCTGTTGCAACATGTCGAGTTTTAATTTATTCCTTTTCATTTGTTTAAGACAAATAATATAATTATGGACGCCTGGTTCATGACATTCAATTTTTAAAATATCTCCAAAATCAATCATGTTTTTAAGAAATAACAACCTTTAGAAACCTCTGGCCTGCGTGTCTGGTAATAGCTAAGATTTGGTCTAAATGTGATAATATAGTTTAAACCTTCATGTATTTATTTCATTCAAATGACTTTTGGGTGCATTGGTGCTTCTGCGTATGTGCAAGAGGCTGAATTTTCCACTCGATTTGCTACTTCATATAGGATGTTGTGACTGATTTTGTAGATTGTTTATGGGGTACGCTGACCCACTCCACAGATGAGGCATATGTAGTAATTTCCCACTCTCTGGCATGTTTCACCAAAGATTCTAAAACCACCTTGTATAGATCAGAGGGGGTGTATCAACATATGAACACAAAGCAGAAAAGTAGATGTATGTATACATGCAAACTTACAAAGGATGCCCTTTGTCAGTGTTGGTCTAAATACCAAATCAGAAACCTGGCTATTTCGTGGTAAAGTAACCAAAACAAGTGTTCTGATTGCTTAGTACATGGAGAAAGATGAGGTTGGAGTGTAGCTTTTAAAAGGATTCTACAACATAATAGATAAGATGCTCTCAAGAATGCACATGGGAGCAAGATGATACAGTGGCTGGTGGTGATACTTCCTTTCTTGTGTTCTTGTATTAAAGGGCAGTATGAATTTTTCTACATTCAGGTAGACAATCCAACTATTACAGTCCAGTGTTCACAATTTGCCTGAACATTCAGCACCACTCCTTAGAAGAACTTGCCATATTAAGACATCAACAGCCTTAATCATTTATCCGAATATACAACAGGTTTTGCAGTGGGTAGCTCACTCATGTTTTAATCACTAATTTAGCCTCACTGTCCTGTGAATGGATCATGGTAATTTTTCACATGCGAATTAAGGATTTTCCCTAAATAAGTGGCAAATCTTTCTCCCTTAARACCAGCAACAGTTTCCAATATTTCTTTTTATCATTGCAAATGTTAGCCACTGGACAAAGGATACCCAAATATATGATGTGATATTCTCTTTATACATGGAGATTCAAGAGCTTATCTTGTAACCATCTCTACTCTCTGGAGTTTTCTTAGATGCAATCTAGAAGAGTTCTGTTACCTTAACCTTGGAACAGACTTTACTGTCATGGGAAACTGAGTTAATAGAGCCTTCCTGGAACACATCTAAGCATAATGGTCTACATGCACATATACTGGCTCACGTGTCTACATAGGCATGTGTGTTTACAAACACCTACACATGGGTATACATGTTCATATCACATGAATGTACATGTAGAAAGGTGTACCAGAATAATATAAACTTTGATATCTCATTTAATATAAAAGTAAATAGGAGGGAGAGCTTTTATCTTACATAATGGTCTCTTGTTTACTGGTAAGTACTTTTACATCTATGGATTGAAGAAGAAAAAGAAGGTCCAAAAGCCTCATCTCTTTTCTTCTAGAAGGCCTCTTGGGCATTTTATTATATGCATAGGACTGTGTTTAGTTCAGGAAACACAAAGATTAAGTATAAATCTAGACCCTGTTGTGCTTACAGTGGTGGGAAGGTCTATGGTGAATCAATGTCAGTGCTACACAGAGTATAATTCTTCCTAGAAGAAGCACCCATGCTAAGACAAGAGGGAGAGGGTCATTGGGTCACTTCAAGTCCAGACCTCCTTCTTTCCAGTTTTATAATTGAGTTAAAAAAAGTTATAACATGTCTTAGGACCATTGTCAAGAGTTATAGAAATTGATACTCTGGGGTTTTTATTTCTCCAACACCAGTGAGAGTGAAAACTTATTTATGATCCATACTAGAGACAAGTGCTTATTCATTTTCTACAGCATGAACTGACTTGCACAGTCGTTACCATATGTCATTAGACTATAAGATTCATGAGAACAGCAGTAATTTCCTTTGTATTAAATTTAAAATTTTGCTTGGGTTTGGTAGCAAGTAGGTGTCAGTAAAAATGTGTTGAATGAATGGAGGCCACAATTAGAAGGTCAACATCAAAGCACACTGTGCCATGGTTACCCATCAGTCTCAAGCAGCATGCCCTGTACGGCTTGCAGCTTCATGTAGCAAACACAGACCTATGAAGTTCTAGTCCTTGCTGATGCTAGGACTCTGTGGTCTCGGATGCAGTGGTCTCACTAAACCTCCCCTATTGTCCAAATTTACATATAGACAATCCTACCTTGTCTTCATGCAGGTGACGTGTCTCTGGGCTGTGTGTTGTGTGGCATCATGACAGAAGAACAACCATCACCTTAGGATAAAGTAAGTAGCCGGGCGGTGGTGGCGCACACCTTTAATCCCAGCACTCAGGAGGCAGAGGCAGGCGGATTTCTGAGTTCCAGGCCAGCCTGGTCTACA
>BDUI01003995.1:46816-57028 GCA_002335545.1 Apodemus speciosus
TATGTTGATTGAGAGTTTCATTTCTTAAAGATCAAAAAGCCACACCAAGGAAAACAGTTTTACACCAAAACAAAATGGTAAGTCTTCTGAGTTGTGCAGGTGCAGTTGAATGTGTCTGAGAAATGGCTTCTGTCTTATAATGTGGCCATATGCTTAGGGACTGTCCACGCAGTTGCTTTTTCATTAGCCGAGACTTACCGGGTAACATGGTCACATGGCACTTGCTGCCATTTTGGGTCTGTAATTGTATGTGGCCGATATTATCAGAGAATCCCAAATGATATTGACGAAAACTGAGGCAAAGTGGGTTTACATAAATTTTCTCTCAGGAAAGAAGCAGATCATGCTGGGGCTGATGCTAAGTTGGCAAATTCCTTATGTTGCCTATGTGATGTCCTGGTTTAATTCCCCAGTATCACATACACTAGGCATGGTGGTGCATGCTTTAATCCCAGCAGTCAGCAAGTGGAAGCCGAAAGATCAGAAACTCAAGGCCATCCTTGTGTATATATGGAGTGTGAGCCCATAATGGACCATGAGACAAGAGATCTAGTCTCAAAGGTGGACACGGGTACAAATCACTGCTGTGCGGCTGACATTCTGCTTTAAAATCTGTGTGCATGGTCACTGTAGTACATAATTTAGAGCTGATTGGCTCAGAGAAGTGTTTTGCCTGTAATACCTCTAATACAAATGAGCCTCTCTAACAGACATGTTTATACACAAACATTCACAGAGTTCCCTTAAAGATGAAATTGGAGACAACTGGCTCTGTTGTTTCAGCTCACCAGCTGTACTTTGTCTGAAAAGTAAATTTCCTGAGCAGAAATCCCCTAGAAAAGGTGCTAATTAATGCACGGGATTCCTATCCAGCTGTTTTATACCCCTAGGTAGGAGCACAAATCCTCAGGGAAAAGATGCTAATTATGGTACAGGAATTCTATCCAGCTGTTTCAGAGAGGTAGATCATATTTAAATATTCAGGCTATAAAAGAGAAACACCATGGCAGAAGCTTGCGCATGCTGTCAGAAAGTATTTCTTGTTGAATGGCAATAGGAACAGTCTATCAACAACATGATCTGCATGTAACAGACAGCAGCTCTTCTAGATCCTGTTATGGGAGCCCAAGGAGAAACCATGACCATGGTCAAGAATGGGGCCATTGCCATGCCTTACCCAACACCTTCCCCTACTGTAGTTGCTATAATCGGAGGACAACCTCGGCTCTTGGCTTTCACCTTCCATCTTCATTGAATCAGGGCTTCTTGTTTTTTACTATGTGTAATGAGCCAGCTGGCCCAATGCCCCTGAGATTCTCCTGCTATTGCTTCCCTCTCTCACTATAACAGATCTGGGGTTATAGATACCTGCTACTATGTCTAGATTTACATGAGTTCTGGGGATCTGAACTCTGATAATCATGACTGCAAGACAAACATTTTATCTTCAGAGCCTTTAGCACAATCTTATTGAAAGCTTTTGGATAACTCCCAACTAGAAAGTACTTACTGAAGAAGGAAATGAATATGTACATAGGAAGAAATAGGCAAATCATATCATACACGTGGGTTAATATTTTTTTAGATCTATTACTTTAACAATATGAAGACCAAGTCAAATGCCCCCAAACATACTTTTTTTTAAGTCAATCAAGGCAGCATGCACTAGTAATCCTAGCAATAGGGTAGAGAGACTGGCAGGCCTATGGAATTAGGGGTGCATAAGCACATTGTACACAGATAGACAGGTGGACAGAAAGACTTACGCACATACACACAAGTGAAACACAGACACTCACACACACTCAAATACACACATACACACACACACACACACACACACACACACACACACACACACACGCCTCAAAAGCCCTATTTGGTGAATGCTTGTAATAGATGGCACAAGGCACCTGCCTCCTGTGCAGCAGACATTAACATCCTCTTTCTGTGCCAAGAAGCAAAGCAGGCTGATGACACTTCAGAATYCACAGAGTGAAGGACAGCTTAACTCTTTTTCTCCTGACAGAACTTGTAAGACATGCAGTTGCCTGTCTCTTGAACCAGAATATACATATTGACATCAAGAGCAAGACCTCAATATCTCAGCTGAGATTGGTATTTTCTCCTTGATGGAAACTACTTTTCTTTTGTGGGTGGTAGTGAAGCACAGCTGGGTTTAAATTGAGCAAAACTGTAGAGATGAAATCTGTGATCCAGAGAAAACATGAAGTAAAAGCCTACAAAGGCAACTTACATGATGACCAGTTTCCTTTGGCTCACACTTTTAGGATGTAGTCCATCACAGCAGGAAGTTCATAGAGGCCGAAGCAGAACATAGTTGGCCACTTTGTATCTGCAGCCAGGAAGCCCAAAGAGGTAAATGCTGTTGCTCACTCAGCTCACTTTCTACTTGTCCAGGAATCAATTATCATGGCATGATGCCACCTATGTTCAGAGTGGCTCTCCCACTTTAATTTACACAACTTAGGTACTGCATTGTAGACATTCCTAGAGGTTTGTCTCCTGGGTAATTCTGGATCCTTTCAACTTGGCATTATTAGTCACTGCATGATTATAAGACATTATAGGAAATATAATCCCAAAACAGATTTAGGAAGTTATTTTTCTCTCTGAACTAATGCAAAGTTCTTAAGTGAATGGATATTAGTAAGCCCACAAAAATATTATTGTATAATTAGTATTATCTGTAATATGCCAGAGCAGATACTGAGATTACAAAACTGAGGTACAGAATACTGAGATTATTATCATTTGGAAATAAAATCAAGTTATAAAATAAAGTTCCCCCACTTTGCAGGGGTTTTGAACTCCTCAGTATTGGTCCATGGTTCTCAACCTGTGGGCAATGGATCCCTACAAATGTCACATATCAGATACATTGTATGCTAGATATTTACATTTTGAGTTATAACAATTGTAAAATTACAATTATGAAGCAGCAATGAAATAATTTTATGGTCACTATAGCATGAAGAACTCTACTAAAGGATGAAGCAATGGTAAAGTTGAGAACCATGGCATAGATCTGATGCTTCTAGTTTTATGTAATTAATTATAGATGAAACAATTAAAAATACTGGTTTGACTTTCTGTTCTGCCTCATGATTAGGAGAGGATTTCTGGTATAGTTTAGTCATCACGATATTCAAATACTTCTGTCTGTCTTCAAGTATTACAGTATTTATTGTACAGTAGTGTCACAGTGATAAATTGTAGAAGTGTTCTCTGTGTTCTCTGAAGTTAGTGGTAGCTTGTACCATATTATACTGGTGATTAGCTTGTATTGTGTTCTTGAGTAGACTATCAATAAATTCCTCCTACAGTCAGGCAAGGTTATTTTCTGTGTTGTTTAAAAATCATGTAAGTAACTTTTTTGAGAGTCTATATATAAATACACTCTTTAATCCCCATTGTATTGTTAATTATGCACACCCATTTGTTTGTGTTCTAGCTTCCCCAGGAACCTCAAAGCACTTTACAAATACTAATCTCAAACAATAAATAACACCTTGGATTTCTAAGACAGCTGATCACTGAGGGCTTACAAATTTGTATCTCTAAGTATTCTAACAGTAACATTCCCACTACTGCTCAAGGGCAAGAGTAAGCACATATAGTCTCCCTATGAAAGAGGATTGTAAACAATCATCCAGCATAGTGACCAGGGATATATATAAACCTAGGATGGAAGACCATGGAGGTGATGGAAGTGGATTTTATCTGGAAAACCAAGGTCTTGTATTAACTTTAGCTTTTATGTTTCCTGTTACTCAGCCATAAACATGATGGGACATGGACAGTTTAAAACATAGGCGAGTCTACACTTGGGAGCTAAGGAATTGCTTTGTTTGTTTGTTTGTTTGTTCATTTGTTTTTTGTTGCTGTTTTTGTTTTTTTAGATATTTGCTTTATTCACATTTCAAATGGTATTCCCTTTCCTCATTAATCCTCTGAAACCTCACTATTCCATCCCCCCTCCCCATGCTTACCGCAACCACCCCCCACTTTGCTGATCTGGAATTCCCCTACACTGGGGTAACAAGCCTTCATAGGACCACTGGCCTTTCCTCTCATTGATGTCAGATATGACAGTCTTCTGCTACATATGTAGCTGGAGCCACAGGTTCCTATATGTGTACTCTTTGGTTAGTGATTTAGTCCCTGGGAGATCTAGGAGTACTGCTTGGTACGGATTTTTGTTCTTCCTATGGGGCTGCAAACCTCTTCAGCTCCTTGGGTCCTTTTTCTAGCTGCTCCATTGGGGACCCTATGCTCAGTCTGTTGTTTGGCTGTGAACCATGGGTATTTTGATCTACCTTCTAAGAAGGATCATAGTATCCACACTTTGGTCTTTCTTCTTCTTGAGCTTCATTTGGTCTGTGAGTTGTATTTTGGGTATTCTGAGCTTTCGGTCTAATATCCATTAATCAAAAAATAAGTTCAGTTGGACGACCTGAGAGGAAGTAACTTGAAGTTGTCCGTGAAGTGTGAATTTAGTGCAGTGTCATAATATGTGTAGCTGTTGATGGGTTGAAGATGTCAKTCACCTGTTTGTAGCAGCTTTTTGTTCATGGTTTTTGATTGGCAATTTTGATCTCTACCTTTCTTCAAAGATCTAGACTCACATTTTTGATAGTTATTTAATATGAATATTCTGTGCAAAATATGGTTGATTTACCTCCCTGTTTTATTTTTCTTTCATATAGTATTAAAGCTCTCTGTTGATTTTTATTAAGAATTATGCAACACAAAGAAAACAAAGGTAAATAAAAGAACCATGATCTCAGCTCTCCTAAATATCACATTGCATTGGAAGAATCACATTTTTTACAAAATATATACCCCAGTAGAGACATAATTTAATATTGTGACAAATCTTAAGTGAGGACTATACAATGGCTTATTACTTTTTTAATACTATGAGAGTCTATTTCAAAATGGAGGAGGGCATTGATGCAAGACAAAGAAGATTTTCTAGAGTAGAAATGTTTCAGCTGATATCTGTTGATGTTCCTGATTTGGGAACCTTGATTCTAGCCAAGGTGATTACTTGTGTAAAATGCCTCACACAATGAAACTAGGAGTAGGAAGAAGCTGTAAGAATGTCCACTTGCAATGGACAAGGAGACTGAGTGCTCTGAGAGGGGTCTACAGAATGGGCTGGGTTCATGTTACCTCTACCTGTAACATCCTAGACATTAAGTCTGCTTCCTGACAATACATCCTGAAAAAATAGATAATTTTTTCACTTTTCTTACCCTGTCTCCTCTGATTTCTACCTATAACTCTTTATTTTACCACTGCCATCCAAGCTAGATATAAGAACTGATTTTATAATTTTCTAAAATGAGTCTTAGGTTATCACCTGTTATGCAATGGCTTCTACAGGTTTGTGTGTGAGAATGCTTATTCTTCCCATGGTGCTCTGTTGGAAAGTCATGGAACCTTTGGATGTTCTCCAGTGGAGGTCCTTGAGGGTTAAATTCTAACCTTAAGTCCTTCTGACACTTTACTTTTCTACTGTGAGGGGCTAGAAACTGTGTAGCTTGCCCAGTCTTTATTCTCCCCCTACTTTGATGGGCTATAGAATTATGGAAGTTCCCTAGACACTGTGTTTCCCCTACTTGAGGTGCTGTAAGGTTTGGCTATTTCACTTTTGGGATTCGGGGTAATTTATCCTGTTTTCTTTTGCAAGCTTCCCATTCTCATTTTTTCCCCATGGGACTATTTATCACTTGACTGTACATTAGAAGTATGTAACTTGTTTTTTGTATTATTATTTTATGGTGGCTTAAAGTTAAGATAGTACCTTGAGTCTTAGTAGAGTATTTTCATTATTAATAGTATTTGATTTTAGTGAGATTTTCTAAGTTGTACTGTGCCTACTTTGCATAGTGAGGTAATTAATAACCTATGGGTATAGGCGGGAAGTTTTCATAGCTTGGATCTGAAATGTCACCAATAGGTTCATGTGTTTGAACACTTAGAACCATGGTGGAGTTTTGGGAGGTTATGAGAACTTTAGGATTGGTGAGCCCAAATGAGACAGGAAAAGAAGAACATTATGGATTACAGTTTGGTAGTTCTTCAATTCCTGTATATGCTCCCTGGCCTGCTAAAGTGTGAAAAGCTGCTACCTCACACTCCTGCCACTATTGGTGGAATCACCCTAGTTGCCAGGCCTATTCATACATGACAAAATATATGATGAATCTGGGGAAATGTGTCTTTCTCAAAGATAGAATACAGGACTCTAGAATACAGCCTCCTCAAAATAAAGTCAAGAGACAAACTCATACATGATATAAGAATATAAAGCAGGGACTGGGTATCATTTTGGTCTCAGTCATTTGCTTAAGGGGCAAGCACTGAAGCAGACTAATCAAGCATTTCACAGGCTCTAGCTTCATCTTTAAAAATAATAACTATCACAAACTATTATGCCATCAAATTTCTAATTCTGAGGAAAGCTAGTTCTTTAAGATGTGGTCAGTAAAGCAAAATTATATCTCATTGATAAACGAGAAGCATATTCCATGAGCCTGTATATTAGATGACCTCAAGAGCTTCTCTATGTCAGGCAAACACACATAACAACTTAACATGGAACACAGAAGGCATTCTGTAGCACTTACTTCCTCTTTTCTCTGGACATATATACTAGATGTATGAAAGTCTCTTCTCCAGTATCCAAGGCAAGATTAAATAAGATGTAATGATCAATCCAAGAAGAAAAATGTCCTGCATAGCATTCTTACCTCTGGACAAGTGAGTTGTTAGAGCACGAACCTGATGTGATTGCCCCCTCCCCAACCCAAGAAGCTACATAATGAATTGCCTCCCTGACACTAGCAAGACCTGTGGCTGTGTGATATTCTGCTGGGAAGAAATGCCTGAAGCTATTTAAGAGCTGGCCCTTCTCTGAGTTAATGACTCCAGAAAGTGGCTTAAGAAATCATGTCTAAGTGACCAACATTTATATTTTCATTTATGGAAGTGCCTGAAGATGGCTCAAATACATTGTCTTTTCATATCAGGCAGAAGACTATAATGGAGCAAACATGCACTAAGAAGATGCAAGGCCCAAAGATATGAGGTGTTTTTTTTTTTCTGACTATTTTAATCCTTCATACTACTGAACTAGTGAAATCATATTAAACACAGGAGGTGTGTGTGTGTGTGTGTGTGTGTGTGTGTGTGTGTGTAACAGAGGTCATCTAGTGTCATCCTCATCAATCACTTCTACTCACTGAGACATCTCCCTAGTTCCTCAGAAAGCTTATATTTAATGCTTATCTACCAGATAGTTTTATGTCAACTTGACACAACTTGACTAAAGTCTTCTGAGAGGAGGGGCCTCAGTTTTAAAAAAAAANTTTTTTTTTTCTGACTATTTTAATCCTTCATACTACTGAACTAGTGAAATCATATTAAACACAGGAGGTGTGTGTGTGTGTGTGTGTGTGTGTGTGTGTGTGTGTAACAGAGGTCATCTAGTGTCATCCTCATCAATCACTTCTACTCACTGAGACATCTCCCTAGTTCCTCAGAAAGCTTATATTTAATGCTTATCTACCAGATAGTTTTATGTCAACTTGACACAACTTGACTAAAGTCTTCTGAGAGGAGGGGCCTCAGTTTTAAAAAAAAAAATGACTCCATAAGATCCAGCTATAAGGCATTTTCTTAATTTCTGATTAATGAAGAGGACTCAGCTCATGTGGGTCAGGCCATCCCTGGGATAGTGGTTATGGGTTCTATAAGAAAGAAGACTGAGCAAGTAGTAAGAAGAAAAGCAGTAACTCCATGGCCTCTGCATCAGCTGCTGCCTTCAGGTTGCAGTCCTGTATGAGTTCCTGCCCTGRCTTCCTTCAATGATGGACTACAATGTGAAAGTTTAAGCCAAATATCCTTGTTCTTCTCCAATTTTCTTTTGATCATGGTGTTTGATCATAGCAATAGTACCCTGAGACAAGTCATTACAAGGAGTAGGATATTACTAGGATAGATCTGGCCTTGTATTGGGGGGTAAAGTAGAAGGCACCTCCTCTCAGAAGACATTCGTTTGTGTCAAGTTGACATAAAACTTTCTAGTAGAGAAGCATTGACAATATGCTTCCTGGGGAACTAGAGATGGAATGTTGGGTTATAATAGACATTGAGTGTGGAGAACTTAGTGAGATGTTAGCTCAGGAGATAAGACTATTGAAAAACAGTTCAGATAATGAAAGCTTGGCTGGGGAAGCTTCAGAGGGAACAGAGGGAAGCTAGACTTTACAAATGAGTAAAGACTGTGATTTCAGTTGAAGAATTGAATTTGATTAGCAAGTTATGGGGACAATTAAAGTGAAACTTTGCTTTTAATGGGATATTATGCTGGGGGTGTTGAAGAGGAGCCTGGGAGGACAGTTGAGAGAGAGAGAGAGAGAGAGAGAGAGAGAGAGAGAGAGAGAGAGAGAGAGAGGTGCATTGAGGCAAAATCTGGGAAGTGTTTCCTCAAGGTCAGCATACAGAAACTGTGTTCCAGAAGTAGCCAAGATTGTATCTCCCATAGTAGCCAAACTCGGTGTTGTAAGCTTCATGCAGGTGTTAATAGTTTTGAATGCATGATTGGGACATGGAGAGTATTGTGGCTTGAGACTCTGTGGCATCTCTGGAGTTCCTGAAAAAAGCTCAGGAGAGACTATTTATTCATGAAAGGGAAGTTGAGTTCCAGAAGAACATTCCTTCCTTTTTCAGATGCCAGTAACATGGCACCAAGAAAAGCAACAGCCATGGAATGGAGTGGTCCTGAGCCTAGAATACAATCTGTGAGTCCTGCGTAAGGAGAATCCAAAAGAGAGACCCAAGCCCTTTGGAGGAGTGTATGACAATAGGCAATGGGTTGTTTACACTGTTGAGAGTTTGCCTTTGTTTTGTACAGATTGGAATTATGTCACATGTTTTCCCTCTTGAAATAAAAGTTTTTATCTTAATTTTGATTTTTACAGGAAGCCTACATTGCTTGACCTTTAAAAGAAATTTTAAAATTTAAGAGACACTGGATATTTTAAAAGTGTTGAACTTGTAATTTGTTTGAATTTGTAAAGATTGTTGAAATTTTAAGGTTATTTATGCTTTTAATGTGAGCTCAATTGGATTGAATGAGGAATAAAAGGTTGTGACTTACTGATGTTGTATTTATGTTGAGTTAAACGGGGTGAATTGGGTTGGATAGTTTCATGTCAATTTTTCACAAGCTAAATTCATCTGAAAGAAGATAACATCAATTAAGAAAATGTCTCTATAAGATCAGGTTGTAGGTAAGTCTGTAAGAGGGTTTCTTAATTAGTGATTGATAAGGGAGGGCCAAGCCAATTGTAGTTGGAGCAATCCCTGGGCTACTGGTCCTGGATTCTATCAGAAAGCATACTGAACAAGCCTTGAAAAATAATCCATTAAGCGCTATTCCTCCAATGCCTCTTAATCAGCTTCTGCCTCTTGGTTCCTGTACTGTTTGAATTCCTGTTTGGCATCCTTCAGTGATGGACTGAAATCTAGAAATGTAAGCCAAATAAAGCTTTTCCTTATCAGAATTCTTTTGGTCAGTGTATTTCATTATAAATGACCCTTATAAAATATCAACCTTAAAAAAAGATAGCTTTTTAAGATTCATTAGAGCAGGTTATTGAATATAATACAGTTCAGCTCCATGTCATGTAGAGTTATCCATTGTAAAGTAGGTTGGCTACCAGCCACTACCACCCCAAAAACAGCGGTAGGGATATACAGGAACTGCCATTTACAATGGATTCTCTTGAATACTACTTAGAAGGCATTAAATGATGACATAGTATAATGCTGAAAGTTTGAGTTAATAGTTTCCCTGAGGTCAGTTTTGTTCATATCCCAAACATGTTTAAAGTATGGTCTTTCAAGTAGTCCTCATACACTCTGCTGTCATCCATCCGAACATTCAATCATCACAGCCTTCTTTGCAAAGCCAGGCTCTGTCCTTCTTTCCTTTCCTCCTTCTTTACTTTCCTCTTTCCTTTCTTCCTCTCTTTCCTTCTTCCTTCCTTCTTTTCTTCCTTCCTTCCCTCTTTCCTTCCTTCCTACCTGCTTTCCTCCATCTTGTTTTGTTTAATTTTCTTTCTTTCTTTTTATTTTTATTGAAAAAAAGAAAAAAATTTTTATGATAAAATTGAA
>BDUI01003996.1:12622-22969 GCA_002335545.1 Apodemus speciosus
ACTCCCTCAACCATCCTTTTATACACACACACACACACACACACACACACACACACACACACATATATATATATATATATATATATATATATATATCATTCAGTGTCCCACCCCCCTCTGCTGTACCTGCACAGTTATATCTCAGTATCCCAGAACATCCTTTGAGTAGGAGACCCAGGAGAGACAGAGTTGTCCCTGATGGCTCTCAGAAACTACCCATGGGCCCAAGTCCCTGGCCCCAAGTGTTCCCTACTGTGTACCATACATTTTAGAACCATCTACCCCTGCCTCTCTCATCCTGTGATGGCTTGAATATGCATGGGTCAGGAAGTGGCACTGTTTGGAGATGTGGCCCTGTTGGAGTAGGTGTGTCACTCTGGGTGTAGGCTTTCAAACCCTCATCCTAACTGCCTGGAAGCCAATATTCTGCTAGCAGCCTTCAGATGAAGATGTGGAACTCTCAGCTCCTCCTGCATCATGTCTGCCTGGGTACTGTCATACTCCCACCTTGGTGATAATGGGCTGAATCTATGAACCTGTAAGTCAGTCCCAATTAAATGTTGTCCTTATAAGAGTTGCTTTGGTTGTGATGTCTGTTCACAGCAGTAAAACCCTATATAACACACATCCTATTGGAACAACTTGTACAAGATTCCTGCCTCAGGTTATGCTTCTGGTGGGGAGGGGAGGGGGAATGCACATGATACCCAGCACCCTTATAAATGCCATACTGGATGCCTTAATGGTTTGTGACCCCCATCCATATACAAATCCTATACAAAAGCCTGCACCTGCCCATCTGCCAGCTTCTCCAGCTCCCCACACACCACAGACCTACTGCGGAAGTAAAATGGGAAGTGAACACAGATGTGTGCTCTGACAGCATCTCCACATCTATTCAGATGTCTTTGCAACACAGTCATATTTATTTGTGTTCAGAAGTTAGCAATGAGTGGACCTTTGAAATTCATATTTTTCCTAAGTAGCTGAGGTTATTTGCTTTAACTTACCGTATAGCCGGTGACATGTGTGAGAGGTGCCATGCTGTTTGAATTCATTCATAGGTAGGTATGACAACCAAATGTGGCACTGCGGAGACTTGTCCTCCGTGTGCCGAGACTATTTGCCCTCTAGTGGCCTAGTATGTATATGCAGAATGTCAATTCACTCATTCCTTCCTTCAGTTGGTCTGTCTGTCAGCCAAGAGCCTATGGAGCCCATTGATAATGCTAAATAATAAATCAAATTAAAATTTTTTTCCATTCCCAACTTTGGAGAACTTACAGCTTCGTGAAGKAGACAGATAGGAAACAAACYGGCACTCATAATCATTGAAGACTTTGACCAGGCCAGTGAGGGAAAGCCACTATGAGAAAAGCAGAGCACAGCTCACTTCCGTGGGGAGAGATTCACAGAAACTTCTCAGAGGAATGTGTGCTGAATAGCCAGTTAGACAAAAGGTGATAGAGGGCATTGTGGGAAYAGGGACAGGCATATCTGAAGTTCTTTAGAATGCAAAGAATCTAGAACATTCTCAGAGGGACTATAGACTTGTAGCTAAGGCATTCCATCTGATCCTAGCAGACTGTGTGCAAAACACACAGTTTCWCTTACTAGCTTGATCACCTTAGGCAAACACACTTCTGTTTCCCATCTCTAAATCAAGTTGTGCTAACACAGACAATATCTCACAGAGCCCAGCACTCTTTGGGTACTCAAAGTGTTCTGTATGTCAAGGCTATTTATCAGAAAAAGTGTGTGAGGTAACTTAGAACTGACCAAGACTTAGGAAGTTATTCTTACCACATTTGCTTGCCCCACACACACACTCACACTTGCACACACACAGACACACAGACACATAGACACACACAGACACACACACAGACAGACCACAGAGAAACAGAGACACACACATACAGACACACACAGACCCACAGTCATACACACAGACACACAGAGATGCACACAGACACACACACTCACACATATACACAGACAGACACACATACAGCCAAAGACACACACAGTCACGGACATATACATACTATTCTTGAGTTCCTACCTTTCATTATCTTGAACACCAACATTCAATGCTCTTTTTAGCTCTCAATATGAGGATGAAGTCAAGGACCATGGTGGCAGCAGCCTTATTTTTTGCTAACAGTGTTCACTCTGTATCTGCTGACACGGAATTTGCACTGACCAAGGCTCTCCCTCACAGTGAAGATTGAGAAACACTACTTGAGAGACTCCAAACACCAGGCTGCTCAAAGTCAAAACGGAGCACATGTCACATGGTTACCAGAGGACAGGGGACATCACTTCACTATTTTGAYTTCACCACAGTGACTCTGACTCTGAGGAGAAAGGATTCTCTTCCAGTTCATTGGAGATTGCGATCAGTATCATCATGGAAAGGCCGGGGAAAGGGAAGACTGAGAGAAAAACTAAGGGCAGTATAGCTTTTCTCTGTTCTACTTCCAGTGTGTATTCTATCTCTAAAAGTGATGGATGGATCTCCCTTCTCTGGCACGATTGGCAGCCATCACAATTGAAGCCTTCTCTACTCTCTTGCACCCAAAACCCGGGACTGATACCACCATTCCGATTGTGAAGGCACGCTTCTGTTGCTATAAGAAAGAGAAGACATTCGTTAACAGATGATGAACACACGAAAAAGGGATGCTATTTGCAGTCCAAGACTAAAAAGTAGTATGTTTATTTTTTAAAGTCATCTAATTTTTGATCTGTGTTTTATAAATAACTCACACACTTGGGATACAGCTAATATTATTTACAACCCATGGCACTAAAACACAAAGGCTTATAAGCCGCTTATCGTGTGAACATCAAGCAGAGGTTTGCATGCCGCCTCTCCTGGCTGTGTACAGTTTCTTTTTCGCCACATTTGGTGTTACTTTGAACACTTCATGGGTACAGCTCAAAAGATTCCAATGTGGCATTTCCTTTGATGGCTATTGTGCTTCGTGGGAGCCGTAAATCAAATCTCCTTGTTACCAAATGATATTTTGCAGGAGAGGTTTCTTGGAGCATATTTGCAAAATAGATAAATAAGCCCACAGTCATTTGAATGGAGACAAATCAAAGATGCAGTCTTAGTAAGTTTACACTATACTCAGCTGTTTGTAAGATAAGATTTGGGTACCCCTGAGCAGAGGGAGATCGGCTGGAAAGTAATTTACCAGCTGGACGAGCCAGAAGTCTTTTAAACGTGTATTTTAAATGACACACTTTCCAGGATGACTCTCTACCTGGTTTAAAGGCCACTTGCTGGGAGTGTTTGAAGGGTCTCTGCTAGAAACTCTCCAGAAAGATTTCCTCTATCCCGCTAGGAGCCAGATCTCTGTGTCTGTGGCAGCTGACAAGGGGAAGAGCTCTGAATTGTTGAAATGCTGAGTACTCAACAACTCTTCCCAACCTCAGTCAGGAGTCTTTCTGGGACAGTTCAGAAGATGAGCACACCCAGAGGGAGCCTACATTTGAGAAGCCATTCCTTCAGAACTATGTTAAGAGGGAATGGGTACAGGAAACAGAAAGAATTTTTTTTGACAGCCTTGGTCTATCTATATGCAGCACAATGATGATTAAGTAGGAGCCACCAAGAATTTTAAAATTTTAAAATATAAGGCATACACTATTTTTAAAAGTTTAAAGATTTATTTATTTTATGTGTATGAGTGTTTTTCCCATATGTATGTACCTGTACCTCAGGTATGGCTGCACAAGGTCTTCTGCACCTGGAGTTCCAGTGCCCTCTTCTGACCTCCAAGTCCACCAGGCACACACATAGCACATACATATGCAGATAACACTAAAGATGCAAATAGTTGTGAGCCGCCATGTGGGTTCTGGGAACTAAACCTAGGATCCTCTGAAAGAGCAACAAGTGCTCCTAACTGCTGAGCCATCACTCCAGCCCCCTCCACATTATTTTAAGAAACTGTAGACAGTTGGTACATGGAGAYGTYTAAGAAACTGTCCCTAAAGAGGCATCACTCAATCCGTGACATTACATTTCCAATTATTCTTCCTGAGGGCTGCAGGGGGTTTCAGTTCTGCTAAATATGTCTGCATCTCCAAAGGGAGGGATGTGTGTCTCATTCCTTGTCGTTCTCTCTGTATCTGACACCAGATAAGTGATCTTTGGAGGATGGATGGATAGATTGATGGGTGGATGGATACTATTGCAACTCTTCAATTATGTTTACATTCTGGGAAAACACATATGAAATGAGATGAAGGGCTTATTGTTTAAGACTGAATTTTTTTGATTTAATATTACAGTTGCCTATGCAAGCTGGTCAGAGTCAAAAAGGAAAAGTAGGGTCATCATAGATCTATGAAGTAAAAAGAAGTTAAACCTGGGTGCAGGCAGGGCTGGATCAAAATATCAGAAGGACATCCCTGAGGCGTCCATCTGTTGCTCACTCTCTTCTTCTGTTGTCTCTGTTTCTGTCGGGGTTGTCTTCAGTCTCAAATAGAACCAGGGTCACATGACCCTTCCAGCGCTCTCTCCTGCTCCCTTTCCTCTTTCATCCCTTATTTCCACCCCAGCTATGCACAGAGAATGGTCACACTTAGAAGTATGTGCAGCATTTTTAAAATAATGTTGCAGCATAAACTCATGGATAATATACTGTAAAAGATTATTTTGAAGTGCACTTGATAATGTTCCTGTCATGAAGGAGGAATTTTTATCTCCAACACCCTTAACTATAATTTCACACTGTTAACCAAACCTTAGAGAAATGGTATCTTGGTGACAGCTGAAGTGCAGGGTGCCTAAGAAAACTTGCCTAAGTCCACCCAGCTGTTCAGTGCAGAGCTGGGTTACAAACCAAGGGAGGCCGTCCCATAGAGACAGAGCCATGAACAGTTCTGCCCTTGTGGTACAACATTTGGGAGAATAATAGTGGTTTCCCACAGGGTTATGAGGAGTCTATGTATTCATGCATAAAAAGTACTTATAAAAGTGTGGGACACGCAGTGGCATTTAATAAATACCAAACAATCTATGCTCTTGCGCGTCCCTGGGCTGGAGTCTAGGCAAGTTGAGAAAGAGGGAAACCAGAGCCTAATTAATTGAGTGTTCTAGTTAGTAGGTTTCTGGCTCACTGATAGTAGACTATATTGAGTTGGCGGATGTCAAACGTTCCTCTGTCAGTTTGCATTCAGCACGTGTTTAGGCAGCCTGGCCAAACCTCATGGAGTAGGCTCTCTCTGTGGGACCGACTTCTGCAGCCAATCAGAAACACAGATTTTTTTTCTCCAGCTGAGGATAATTTTAAGTCTGTTATGGAAACTGTGTGAATACCATGCAATAGAATTCCAAATGCTTTACTTTGTAGGGGGAAAAAGGCATTAGAAAATAAGCATGTAGCTTCTTAGGGGGAAAAAATTCTGATGCCAAAAGAATGCAGAACTCTTTGAATTCTGTAGCAGTGCCCCGGGCTCATGTCCCTCCTCTTTTTTCCAGCTTCAACCCAGATGCTGGCCTGGAGAATGGACACCTGACCATCTGCCTGCATAGGAATTTACTCCATATCAGGCAACTCACACAGTCACAGCTAACATTGTCCTCCCTGAGAGTCTCCCGTATCTCCCCACACCAGGGCTTGTCTGTAGTGACCAAGCATTTATTCTATGAATGATGAATTTATTCCTGAGATGAGGACATTGGACTCCCTGCAATTCGAGGATTACTTAAGACTGGGCATCTTTCTAAACAGGCTCCTGACTGGCTCTGACATCTAATAACAAAAGGCCAGGACAGGTGTCTTGCATTTCTAACTGAGAACAAAGAAGGGGGTTGAAGCATTATGATAACAAGGCTATCCAGGTTGCTATGGGCTGTAGTTGTGTGTTCACACTTCCATAATAAACCTATTTTCAGGGGCTTATGATTCAACCGTAAAAATCTGTTCCACGCTTGAACTTGGCAGACTGTGAGCTAGGAATCCCTCTCTTGCTTTCAGACATGTTTTGAAGAAGTGTTTTGAGATGAGTTTAAATTTACACTGACAAAAAATGTTAGGGATTTGAAGGACCCTTCTTCTTTCTTTGAAATCCAGAGAAATCTAATCTATTTTCCTGGAGAAGGAGCTTGGGCTTTGGGGAGCAGGTTTTCCAGAAAGGTTGTCAAGTTAGAAAGAAGTTAAACACCAATCTGAAATGAATTAGAGAGCATTAGACAATAATTAAACTGAAATTAGGGCATCATTTATTCATCAAGCCATCACTAAGAAAGAATCCAGCCCTCATAGACACCTTTGAAATATTTAGATATCTTAAACRCCTTTGCAAAAGAGAACGATGGGATTGTTTCTGCTCAGAGGGGTTTGCCAAGGACAGAGGCTGAATTTTAAATGGTACCAAACTGTGAGTGGAGGTAGTGGGAGACGGAGTCATGTTCCAAAAGATGCCCTACCCCATGTTGAGAGGTACACTTGGAGGCTGATGTTTGTAGCATCCCTGAGGTCCTAAGGTGCAAAATCAGTGGGTGAGTCCTCTAGTTTCCTCCTATGACAACTAGGGGGTGCCCCAGTAGGGTGTCCTGAGGAGTCCCACATAGAATGCAACTTATAGATACATAGAAAGTCTCTGGGGGAAGCAGATGTGGCTTGGTTGGTAGGGTGCTTGACTAGCACTCAGAAAAACCTGAGTAATGTAATGATGCCCACATATAATCCTAGCACTCARAGGCAAGAGGAGTTCCAGGACATCCTAGGCTATATAGTACCAGTCTGGGGTACATGAGACTCTCTCTTTTTTAAGAAGAAAATGACTCTCTTAAGAAGAAGAGGCTAGGCTCATCATTGGTCCATCTGCAGGTGGTAACTCATTCTGTCGGAAGCTTTGGCTTCTCCATCGGCACCAAGCAATCCATTATGAACTTGGGTCCCAGCATTTTGGAAAAAGCCTTGGTGCAGAGAAGATAGTGCTATAGCCAGGAAGAGCCCTTCCAATCCCCACAACCACAATCTGCTATAGTTGTATCTGAAGTCGCCGAGGGAGAAAAACCATACCAGTGTGGTCTGCCCAGGACTTTCCCACTGTAAGCAATGTGAATATCACCCTTTGGGAGATCCCTCCACTGCATGGTAACTGTATGTAATCACTGTATGTTTATCTGCCTTGGGAACCTATGACAGCTGCTGGTAGTCTAGGCAGGTGGCCCCTATGGGGACTGTTCTAAAAAGAGTGCATTCCCAGGACCTCAATTCTCTATTTCAATGAGGCAAAGCCTGACTTGGACACTGCAGGTGCTGGTACTTATGGTCAAGGCTCCAGAAATCAGCTCCTTTCTTTGCTCTTCATCCCTCCAAATGGATACTTCACAGATACAAAAGACATTGGCAAGAAAGACTTTTCTGCCTTGCCCAAATCTCTCCCTGTGACTCCTGCATTTCCAGTCTTGTATCTTCTACCCCAATTATCAGACTTCAGGATACCACTGTGGCCTTCACTGGCCCATTCTTAGATCCCTCTGTTCCCTTCGCTACACATTCAGCTTATAGCTCAGTCACAACCACCATAGCTCCTGCCTGACATGTTTCTTCTGGGGAGCCTGACTACCACCTCATGCGTGTTCCTGTTTCCTGTCTAAACAATCATCAAACCCTTCAGACTTGCCTTATCTARCTCAGTTCTACACAGGACCACTCCCTCCTCTCAGACTAGAAGCCCCTACTATAAGGGAGTAGCATCTGCCCATTCCTGATTTTTTTTGACCAGGCAAAAGGAGCACGTTCATTAATGAAGGTATGCACATCTTTTCCAAAGGCAACCTGTTCCTTTTGCAAACCTACCTCAGATGAATATGTGTTATGGAAACTTTGGTTCACAGAGCAGCAAGAACATGGGTATAAGTCTAGAGCCCAGTAGTCTGAAGGGAGACACGTAAGCCATTCCTGCAAATGTGCCTGGTGGCTTGTAATGATGGACTCTCACTAGTGGGTTTGTGAGCATTAGTGGTGCCCAGTTTCCCTCCTTCACTGTGTCCTTCTTGTGCTGCAGTATATCTGAGGTCAGAGAGCTCTCCATTCACAGTTACTGTTTCTGAGAAAGCAGTGTTTCACAGTCCCAGGCTTCTAGAAAGGCCCTACCTAACTAGAACAATGTCAGGAAGAAGTGTTTTCCGTACAGTTTTCAAACAAGTGCTCTTTGTAGTTTCTTTGCCTTTGAATATGCTGTTAAATAAATGGACATCTTATAAAAAAAATCCAGTGTCTCTATGCTGAGCCTTACCCCTCAGTCCTTCCCTCTGCCTCCCTGGTGATATTTGATTTTAGTGAGGTTATAGCTTTAAATCATATCTTAAAACTAACTCAAAAAGAGAAACCACTGAAAGATTCCTTATTCGCAGTGATCTATCGGTAGAGGTAGGTAAAGCGAGTGTTTCCCACCATGATCACTTGGTAGATCCCAGTCACCTTTCCTTCCAATATGTTCCTCCAGCTGGTGGGGTTCATACAGTTCACCTTCTGTGGATGTGGGGAGAGAAGACAGATCCTTCTGCTGAGCCAGGAAAGTCCCCTCAGATGAGGAACAGATGAACRCTCTAGAAAGTGTAGCATTTCAAAGCTGCCCAAAGCTTGCAGAATACTTTACATTTCAGGGGATTCATCTGTTTCACAGCCATTGTGCGCCTGGTGTGTACCCCTTCAAGACATGTGCTTTTGGTTTGGCCCTTTATTGAGTTTGTTCTTTATTCCGCTCTTTCCTTTACACGGGCTTCTAGGAAATCACGACTGAAATCATATTCATAAAGTTCTGTATGGTGTGAATAGAAACAAATATCCCTTTCTTCTGAGCAAGAGACAAGTCTAAAAACAGTTAGGGGCGATTGATCATCCATCCCGCTGCTGGGGCTGCCTTTGATAGGCATGAAGGAGGAAGAACCCTGATTAAAGACCATCTCCCACTCTGCTCCATGAGGCCAGTGAAGGCTCCAGAAAGTTCAAATCATGGTCATATCCATGTGACAGCCATAAGAGCCAAATCGACACGTCTGTATTCATAGCTCCATTTACTGCCCCCCCCCACACACACACACGCTAAGCTGCATAAAAATGTGGGCCTTTGAACATATTAACTTGTACCAAGGAGGTCATTTGCTTTTCCAGCTCCTATAGAGGAGATATAGCTGGTTCTGCATGTGTGTGCTGCACTTAGAAGATGTAGGGTTTTATACTAGATTGCAGGTTTATAGAGAAAGTGGTGAGAGGGGCACTCGAATCCAGTAGGAGGAATGAAATGAATAGTCTTAATATCGGTGCCCGTGCGTTCAGTTCTACGTGCCATTAAGATGATGATGTAGCAAGGGTAGTCACTAAACTAAATTAACATCGAATGAGAGCCAACCAGAACCTTGTGTCACAAAATTCACAGGCTAAAGCCTATGCAACTCTCATCCATGTACACAAATGATCAGGAGAGTCATATACATGTTTTGGTCAAGAATAGATAGCAGTAGTCTCATGACATTATAGTGGCACTGAAAAATCTTACTATCTAAAATTTTTAGCATATTTCTCTGTTATGGTTGGATCTGTAATGTTCCCTAAGGCTCGGATGTTACTGTTGGAAGGTGTAGTGGAAACTTTAGGCACAGGGGCGCCATTGAGAGTCAACCCTTTCCAGTCCCTTCTTTTCCCTCTTGGCTTCCCAGCTACCAAGTGACATTCCTGCTCCCATGCTTTATGTCACACATGTGTAAAGCAACTGACTCAAAGACCATGGACTGAAGCCATGAAGCAAATAAGCCCTTCTCTCTCCCTGAAAACTTGTTGATCTCAGGTACCTTGTCACAGCTGCCAAGAGTCAACCAATTCATCTGCATATTGAGATAGGCTTAGGCATAGTGATACTTACTACTGGGCTGTAGTTTGCCCACAGCACTTAGCACGATAAATGCCGAAGGTTCCCAGCCTCAGAATAACAAACTATCATACAGCTTAGGCGTTCGGTGGGCTATATTGCTTGGATCTGTGAAAGTCTGTTGACCTCACAAGGATGCCTAAGAAACACTTCTCGGAATGTATCAAAGTCATTTAGCAATGCATGGAAGTATGTGTGTGTGCATGCATGTGTGAATGTGTATAAGGCATGTGCATGTGTATATATGTGTGTGTGTGTGTATGTGTGTGTGTACATGTAGGTGTGCATGTGTGTGTGTGTGTGTGTGTGTGTGTGTGTGTGTACATGGGTTTCCTCAGTCACACACTACCTTGGAGTTAGTTTTTGGTTCTTGGTTTGTTGCATTTTGTTTTGTTTTTATGACATAGTCAGTCACTGGCCCAGAGATGCCAGGGATTCCCTGTC
>BDUI01003996.1:75473-87794 GCA_002335545.1 Apodemus speciosus
CAGTTAAGAACACTGACTACTCTTCCAAAAGTCCTGAGTTCAAATCCCAGCAACCAATGGTGGCTCACAGCCATCTGTAATGAGATCTGATGCCCTCTTCTGGTGTGTCTGAAAACAGCTACAGTGTACTTAGATATAATAATAAATAAATCTTATATATATATACACACATATATACATATATGTGTGTGTGTGTGTGTATGTGTGTGTGTGTGTGTGTGTGTGTGTGTGTGTGTATGAAAAGACAACGGAAAAGACCCAGTTTGAACTTTATGTGCGGCTTCCTTGCTGCCAGCCCTCCCAAGTCTCATTTCTACCAACACAGGAACTTGGTTCTCTCTCCCTATCCTGTGTTCTGTCTGTATTGAAAATTAATCTATTTGCTTTTATCCCATCCCCTCCATTTGGTTGCTGTGTCTGGAATACTAGCTCTGTCCTAGCTTAGGTTATGACTATACCCCAGGCATAGGAGGCAATTAACTTCTTACTGAATTGATTTATAGCTTCCTGCCTCATCCTGGCACATTCGTGGAACTTTCTGGGGGAGACATTCGATCTTTTCTACCTCTCCCTAAATGCTCATGACATGACACGATATCAAAATATTAGTCACACTGACTGGTGTCTCTTTTCAGCTCTGAGGATGCCTGCCCAGTGCCCAAGTCAWTCACTGTTGGTGAATACTTCCAGAACACATGACATTTGCACAGCCACCCAGCCCAGGGGGTGGGTGAATTGAACCCTGAATGAGCTTCTTTAGAGCTGGCTTCTCTGAACTAATCAGCATGGGGTATAATTCTGAAGAGGCCAACTGCCACAGTAGAAACAGGTAGTCTCTCTGTCTACCTCTGTCTCTCTGTCTCGGTCTCTCCAGATTTGGTGCTACCACCTAGAGCACATGTCTTGAATCAGACTGTCCCACTGTGCCCAGCCTGGTAAGTTCTGTGCCTTCTGCATCTAAGGAGTGAAGAATCATATTGTTTCTTTTTATTTGACTAATGTTTACCTTTTTGAAATTTTTGTGTGTGTATGTATGTTCATGTATGTGATTTCAGGCACCTATGTTCTGTGGAACAGGTGTGGAGGTCAGAGGATATGCTAGGGTGTCAGGGGTCACCGTCTATCTTATTAAGGCAGGGGCTCTCATTTGATGCTAAGTATGACATGCCCAGCCCATGAGCTTCTGGGGTTTCTCTATCTCTACCTTCCATCTCTTCATAGGAGTGCTGAAATCACAGGCATGTGCAACCAGTTCTTGTTTTTAACCCCATGGGTTCTGGGGATTTGAACTCATCTAAACACTGTGTAGTGTTTACCCACTCATTGGTGTGTCTCTGTGTGTGTATGTATGTATATATGTATATATGTATGTATGTATGTATAGGTATTATGTGTTTGAACTTGCATGTGCATGTGGGGTGGACACTGAATATCCTGCTCTATTACATTCTGTCTTATTCCTTTGAGACAGTTTCTTCTCTCCGGTGATCAGCAAGCCCCAGAGATCTTATTGCCTTCCTTTATCCTGTTCAATATGGGGCCCTGCTTTTTATGTAGGCATTGATATTTGAACTCATATTCTTATCTTTGTGCAGAAAGCATTCTTACCAGCTGAATCATCTCTCTCTCTCCCTCCTTGCTTGACTTTGGAAAAAGGGTCTCTTGTAGTTTAGGCCTGCTTCCAACTTCCTGTTGCTGAAGCTGGCCTTGAACTCATGACCCTCCTGCCTGCACCTCCCCAGTGCCAAGATCACATGCCTGTACCACCATGAGTGGCAGCAGCATTTCATTAAGTCACAAGAATTTGAGTGTGGCCATTCTTAAGCTATCTCTGGCACTCAGAGCCTTGCATCTTCATTTTGTAACTACCGGTTTTTCTGGTAAGATTCTTCACTTTTAACTTTAAGCCCATGCAAAGTAAATGGGGATGAGTTGCTTTAAATTAAAGAGAAGAAAGAATTAGATTTTGACAGTTTAATTGCATTCTTTCTCCAGCCTAAGTTTCTAAACAAGGCACTATACATCTCAAGTACACCAACTGTATTTTTAGATTCTCTTGCAATTAACAAGAGTCCCCAAAGGAAACAAATCAGACTTTGTGTTCCACTCTTGGCTCCTCAATGGTAAGACATGGTCTCAGAAGGCTCTAAAGAGCAGTGCACACCCAGTGTTAACTATGGGATGGTGGGTGGAGTGCAGAGTTACACTCCTTCATCTTTTTATAATCAGAAAACAAGTAGTTATCCCATGTCTTTCTACAGAGTCAAAATGAAATAGCACAGTTGTGTAAAAGTACCAGACTCTCCAGCAACTAGAATTTGAGCCAAATATACCTCTCAATGTCACCTAGCCTTGGGTATTTTGTTAAAGCAAATACAAAATGAGCTAACAATTCAGCATTGATTGAGTACCTCCTGTATACAACCACTTTGCTCTGAGGTAATGAACTGAGCTCAAATCTTGCCTTGCAGGAGTAGAGCTGAAGAGACAGGAGATGACCTGCRGACAGTTCAGTGCAGGGTCAAAGGGTCATGGGAATGATAAGGAGGAAGTCTGTTCAATTCAGACAGCTTCATATCCCACCCCTCACCTACTCTAGAAACAAGGGAATTATTGGTCTAAGGTGTGAAATGCTGGTTAACAACAGTCTTGAACCCTGTTCTCTACCTCCTTTTCCTACAACACCTAGCCGCTGCCAGAAGCACTYCATGTGATTTCCCTACAGTTAGCACAAATGCCAAGGGAATATTGAGCAGGTGCGTGTTGTATTCACACCTGGGGATTAGCGAAGGCTGCAGGTGCATTGTGAAGCAATTTTAAAGGCTTATGTTTTCAGCATGAGGCTCCTGAGTCACACAAGTAGAAGGGGCGTATGAGCACTGAGCCAACAGAACAGGGAGCACATGGCCAGAGCTAGAGCTGCCTGACAGAATCGCATTGGCCCTGGATATTTTCAATCGCATTAGATGTGACTATGTCCCTGTCTCCATGGGTTTCTCCAGGAATCATGCCTTTCTGTGTGTGTGTGTGTGTGTGTGTGTGTGTGTGTGTGTGCACGCACATGCGTGTCTGTCTGTGTATATGCATATGTGTGTCTGTGTGTGTGTCTGTCTGTGTGAATGCATATGTGTCTGTGTGTATGCATATGTGTGTGTCTGTCTGTCTGTATGTGTGTGTCTGTGTGCATGCATATGTGTGTGTGTCTGTATGAGTGTGTATGGTGTGTGTCTGTATATGTGTGTCTCTATGTGTGCGTCTGTGTGTCTGTATGTCTGTGTATGTGTATATCTGTCTATATGTGTGTCTGTATGTGTGTAGGATATGTATGTATGTGTATGTCTGTCTATATGTCTATGTGTGGTGTGTGTGTATGTCTGTGTGCATGTATGTCTCTGTGTATGCATGTGTGTCTGTGTGTGTGTCTATGGATCTGTGGGTCTGTCTGTTTGTGTATCTGTATGTGTAGTATGTCTGTGTGGGGCGGGTCTGTCTGTATGTGTATCTGTATGTGTAGTATGTCTGTGTGTGTGTCTGTCTGTATGTGTAGTATGTCTGTGTGTGTGTGTGTGTGTGTGTGTGTGTGTGTATTTGCTTCTGGAAGCTAGAGATCGACCTTGATGCTGTTTTACTTTCCACTTTGTTCTTTTTGTTTTGTTTTTATGTGTCTGTGTGTCTATCTATCTATGTATGTGTATTGTGTGTATCTCTGKGTATATATCTGTGTGTATGTGTTTATGTGTATGTCTGTATAAGTGTGTGCATGTGTATGTGTGTCTGAGTGTCTTGTGTGTCTGTATATATATATTTGTGTGTCTGAGGTGTATGTGTATAAGTAATGTATGTGTGTGTGTCTATGTGTATATATCTATGTGTGTGTATAGTATATGTGTGTAGGTGTGTGTGTGTGTCTATGTGTATGTCTATATGTGTGTGTGTGCCTATGGGAAGGGTGTCAGTGGTGGTTCTTATTGTTTGTGTGTTTTGAGTTTTATTTGCTTACTTGCTTCTTGGGTTTTGTCTATTTTGGGTAAGTGTCTCTCACTTTTAATGGGAACTCAGTGGTTTGGTCAGGCTGGCTGGCTAGCGAGCCCCAGGGAGCCACCTCTCTGCCTCCCCAGCTCTGGGATCAGTACATTCCACTACACCCAGCTTTCCAAACCTAGATTCTGGGGATCAAATTCAGGTCTCCATGTCCTCAGCTCTTTCAGCACCAATTATATACATGTGCTTAATTGTTCTGCTTTTACTTTTGACAAAGTAACTGGTACAAAGAGATTCCACCTGCAGAAACAACAATGAAGATAAAATTCGACTAAAGTAGGAAGTAGGCCATTTTGTGTCCATTGATAAGGAGAGCCTGCTGACTGTACTACCCCTGCACTCTGTGGTCTGATGGGGTTAGCTCAGTACCTGAGACCACCTCCTTCATTTCTCTTAGAAAAGTTGGGTTCTCTCAATGTCTTTATCATTGTTAAATATGGCTAAAAGGTAGGTAAGATAAAATCTTGCCTTCTGCACAAGTGAATGGCCGCTCAACGAAGCCGTCCGCCACTGCCTGCACCAACCAATCCTAGAATCGTTCCTCCAAGGAATAGCGGCTTCCTGCACCCCGCTGGCTAGTTCAACACCATTCTACTTACACGTCAAACTCACTCAGGCCTGTTAGTCTGACCGCCCCACAGGCCATCAAAAAGAGGTACCAGATTCTATTATAATGTCTCTTAGCACTTTCTGCACTTCTGTGCCTTGCTGGTGGGATACCTGGCTGAGTGACAGGGGACTGCAAATGGGATTAGAAGCATAACATCACCTTGTCTCTCCCTCCAGCCGGGTGAAGGGGAAGGCGGTCACACTGAGTGATCATACACATCCTTAGCTTTTCCCAGAGGTCTCATGCCAGGTCTGCAGCCTCCGATGTTCCACTCTGGCAGATGAACCAGCAATCCTCAACTCGGGGCTGCCACCTAGCGCTGCTTAGCTTGGACAACTGTGGAAACTGAGTCACACACAAGAATCAGAGCATTTCTGGGTACAAGGAAGGGTCTGGCACCTTATTTCTGCTTCATCTGTGAGTCATGGTGGTGGTGTTTGTGCTTGGGTGAGGATTTTTTTTCTTCTTTTCCTTTCCAGTGTCTGCAACAAAAATATGGTAGTCTAGAGAGAGGGTACACGGTGTTCCTGTAAGCTGAAGCCAGGTTGGGGGTGGGGTGGGGGATAAATGGCAATATAAAAGAGAAAACAACAATAGTTTGCATAAGTCACTGGGATTCATCTCTGAGATGGGAGGGGGAGAAGAGGGAAAGAGACCTGATCTGAGTCACCAGCCTTGCCTACCCAAGTTCACCAGAGTTGACAACTTGAGGTGTACTTTGTGCCATTTGGACCTCGCCCGCAACCCTCCCAACTGTCCCAAGCAGAAGAGAATAGGCCCTCAGCTAATTACCCCAGAGGCCAGCTTTCTGCTCCTTTGAAGAGCTTGCTTTGATGTGATGCAGCTCTGCTGCCAGGCCCGGCTGTGCCCAGATTAAGCACATAATGAGCAATTATCAGCCAGGCTGGAGGAGCGTGGCTGAGGCAGCCGAGTGGAAACCTGCCCTATGTCTGCCTATTCTGAGTTTCCTATGGGTCCCTTTGGGCTGGAATAATTCACTTACCCACTCTCCCCCCCCGCCTGCACCCGTGCCCTTGGTACAGTTGTTCCCACCTGCAAAATGGGACCAAGGAGGCTCTGGAGATCACACATCTGTGGCTCTCATTTCTATTTCCCCACTGGAAAAGTGGAATACCGAGAGAAAACCTGCAGATTTGTCGGGAGGAGCCCTGGGCCTATGCATAGCTGGTTCATAGTGACTGCCCCTTTACTGGCATTGTTAGTGTACTATCACAATTTTGCACAGTGGGGTGGTATTCCTGGGGTCATTATAAGAATAAAGCATCTGAGGCACTGGCTGTCTATGGATCCATTAGGTCTGTCTGTCTTAAAGGCCATTTCAATGGCCTGTAGAAGGAATCTCACCAACTCTTTTAGGCTGTTAGGGATGGGGTCTGGGGATGCTTGTGTGACTGCTGACCAGTCTGACTGCTTACCTCAAGGAATGAAAGGCCCAGACCTTCCAGCACCCCTCTACTCCTGAAGTATCTTTTGTCCCCATCAGACCATAGCCAGAATTCTCTAACCCCATGTATTAATTACCCTTGTCTTTCAGTGCTGACCTGTGTCCAGGCCTCTAGCCTATCCAGTGTATCTCTAACTCCCATCACCTTGTTCTTGAGCTCTGACCTGGGAAGGGTCACAGATGTACCTCTGGGAAAAGTTACGAGGCTATGAGCATCTTRGAGAAAAGGCCACAACTTGTCCCTGTGCTGTAAGATCTATCTGGTTTTTAAAGATAATAGGCTGGCATTATCCCTCAGGGACAAATCTGGTACTGAAGGTAGACAGCAAAGGCAGACACAGGGGGGAACTAAAGCCAGGCCACCTCTCAGTTTCATGGAAAGCCAGTTTTTGCCAGCTTGGCAGGTTCTAGAATGTTCTGTCTGCTCACCCTCCAAGGCTCTGCCTTTACCTCAGCCCTCCTTCTGGACCCTCAAGTGAAGCATGTGCTTCCCTTGGCCTGTTTCTCTCACAAATCCTGCTGCTGTTTGTGTTCATTTGCAACTGAAGTCCTTCACAAAGAACCTTTTCCTCAGGATGGCTACATTTCAAGCGGCCTCCACTTCTCCCCATACCTTCTCCTTCATGGTCCTCAAACCACCCCTCCGTCTTGTTTATTCACGAGACTACCCAATGGATACGTCTCTCTGATGCTCTCTGTAGGTGTGTCATCTATGGCAGGGAGGAAGCCTGGTTCTGCTACCCCAGCTTCCCTAAAATTTGTGGTTGATGGCAAGAGTGGATAACCACCATAACTTTGGGTACAGCTAACAGTGTTACCCAGAAACCCAGAACATGTGGCATGTAAACCAGAGAGAAAGGAAGGGACTTTTATTTGCCCAGAGAAAAGCACCTCCAAACTCAAATGGACCCCAGCCCTTCCCCTCTACTTGTGATAATCTCAGATTTATCCTCCAGTGGAATTTTAACAATAGCCAGTACAGCAAGTATTTTCTTAAAATAGAATGCTCCCTGTCTTCTGCAAGAGGGCTGGATTTTTGACATTCACCTCCTTTGGGGTCAGTTGCACCCCCCGTACCCCAACACACAGCTATCTTCCCTCTTACTAAACCCAATGCCACATCTAGGAAGCCAGAGAAAGGGGGAGGGTGGTAAATGTGGGAGAGAGAAGGCAAGCAAGCAGGTTTTCACATCCTGATCTGAGATGATTGCCTTTCTCTCTTCTCTCTGTGGGTGGGNCCCCCCCCCGCCTGCACCCGTGCCCTTGGTACAGTTGTTCCCACCTGCAAAATGGGACCAAGGAGGCTCTGGAGATCACACATCTGTGGCTCTCATTTCTATTTCCCCACTGGAAAAGTGGAATACCGAGAGAAAACCTGCAGATTTGTCGGGAGGAGCCCTGGGCCTATGCATAGCTGGTTCATAGTGACTGCCCCTTTACTGGCATTGTTAGTGTACTATCACAATTTTGCACAGTGGGGTGGTATTCCTGGGGTCATTATAAGAATAAAGCATCTGAGGCACTGGCTGTCTATGGATCCATTAGGTCTGTCTGTCTTAAAGGCCATTTCAATGGCCTGTAGAAGGAATCTCACCAACTCTTTTAGGCTGTTAGGGATGGGGTCTGGGGATGCTTGTGTGACTGCTGACCAGTCTGACTGCTTACCTCAAGGAATGAAAGGCCCAGACCTTCCAGCACCCCTCTACTCCTGAAGTATCTTTTGTCCCCATCAGACCATAGCCAGAATTCTCTAACCCCATGTATTAATTACCCTTGTCTTTCAGTGCTGACCTGTGTCCAGGCCTCTAGCCTATCCAGTGTATCTCTAACTCCCATCACCTTGTTCTTGAGCTCTGACCTGGGAAGGGTCACAGATGTACCTCTGGGAAAAGTTACGAGGCTATGAGCATCTTRGAGAAAAGGCCACAACTTGTCCCTGTGCTGTAAGATCTATCTGGTTTTTAAAGATAATAGGCTGGCATTATCCCTCAGGGACAAATCTGGTACTGAAGGTAGACAGCAAAGGCAGACACAGGGGGGAACTAAAGCCAGGCCACCTCTCAGTTTCATGGAAAGCCAGTTTTTGCCAGCTTGGCAGGTTCTAGAATGTTCTGTCTGCTCACCCTCCAAGGCTCTGCCTTTACCTCAGCCCTCCTTCTGGACCCTCAAGTGAAGCATGTGCTTCCCTTGGCCTGTTTCTCTCACAAATCCTGCTGCTGTTTGTGTTCATTTGCAACTGAAGTCCTTCACAAAGAACCTTTTCCTCAGGATGGCTACATTTCAAGCGGCCTCCACTTCTCCCCATACCTTCTCCTTCATGGTCCTCAAACCACCCCTCCGTCTTGTTTATTCACGAGACTACCCAATGGATACGTCTCTCTGATGCTCTCTGTAGGTGTGTCATCTATGGCAGGGAGGAAGCCTGGTTCTGCTACCCCAGCTTCCCTAAAATTTGTGGTTGATGGCAAGAGTGGATAACCACCATAACTTTGGGTACAGCTAACAGTGTTACCCAGAAACCCAGAACATGTGGCATGTAAACCAGAGAGAAAGGAAGGGACTTTTATTTGCCCAGAGAAAAGCACCTCCAAACTCAAATGGACCCCAGCCCTTCCCCTCTACTTGTGATAATCTCAGATTTATCCTCCAGTGGAATTTTAACAATAGCCAGTACAGCAAGTATTTTCTTAAAATAGAATGCTCCCTGTCTTCTGCAAGAGGGCTGGATTTTTGACATTCACCTCCTTTGGGGTCAGTTGCACCCCCCGTACCCCAACACACAGCTATCTTCCCTCTTACTAAACCCAATGCCACATCTAGGAAGCCAGAGAAAGGGGGAGGGTGGTAAATGTGGGAGAGAGAAGGCAAGCAAGCAGGTTTTCACATCCTGATCTGAGATGATTGCCTTTCTCTCTTCTCTCTGTGGGTGGGRAGGTGTGTTATAAGCTGGTGACTTCAGGCTGGGTCTAGAGGCAGGACAGCCACAAGCCACAGCAGTAGTCAAAGCGGTTAGCACATCTCTCCACACTTATCACAACTGAGCCTCGAATCGATCCACAGCCCATCAGCAAGTCTTTATGAAGGCTGAACTGGGGCTACAAGAGGATGGTCAGTGGGCGCCCCCAGGGAAGGGGCCTGCTCCACAGGGAATGTATGGCCTTGGAGAAAGTGACCTGCTGAGGAAAAGTGTCCCCAATAGAGCTTCCTAATGCTCTGAGAAGGCACAGACCCCTCATAAGAAGTCATCCTCATGTCTTTCCCTCCATATCTGTGGAATCAGATACTTGCTCTAACACATGAAAGCTTCATCCATCAATGGACATAATGGAGTTTAAAGGGCAGTTCACGGTTCAAATCCACATGTAACCATTAGCAGCCAGATGATCTTGAGCAAGCCCCTGTTCTCTCTTAGCCTCTTTCCTGTGGTTACATGCATCCTCTGTGAGTTTGATGTGATAGTTATGAGTGCCCACCCCAGGTTGCTAGCATGAGGAAATACTAGGCAGAGAGCCATGGTCCTGACTGGGCTCTGTTGTTGCTCTCTATGTCCTTCCTCCTCAAGACAGAATTCACCTGTCCTTTCCCTGGGCCTGAAGCCTGCTGTTGTTCATCTGACAATTGACTGTTCCGGTGCAACCTGGTGTTAGCACACAGAGAGAAATATGTGTACACAACACCATGGGATTCAAACCCAGTGCCAGCATTCTGAACAGTACCTCAGAGTCGGCAGAGCTCCTCACGATTGAGCTGCTCAGATGAGCAAAACAAGCAGATTTTTTTTTTTGATGCAGTAAAGCAAAAACCAAAAAAAAAAAAAAAAAAAAAAAAAAAAAATAAAAAAAAAAAAAAAAAAAAAAAAAAAAAAAAAAAAAAAAAAAAATGGGAGAAAATCAGTCAGAGGTCCTGAACCAAAACATAATGGGGAGAAAGCCACTCTCACAAATAAGGAGTGTACCTCCGATTAGAGGTGTCCTCTGAATGGCCTGTTTTCTCTGCCAGCCACATCTAGGGGCCTTTGGAGAGGCTGGAGTGCTGGCCCTAGCTGTCAGGTTGTCGATGTTTCCACACCCACAGCTAGCCGCTTTCAGATGAGTTGGTATAACCTACTGAAAATAAAGAAGTGCCCACAGACAAGTGCCTCATACTGTTTTCAAGAGCAGCAGGGGTGCTTGTGACAATGGTCCCAGAGGCTTATAGTGGGGATGAAAGACCCCTACTGTCTCCTGACAACCTAGACCCCACAATGTAGCTTAAGGCATTCTTCACACCTTTGCAATTGCAGTGGTAAATGCAAACACACTCTACTGTGAGGTGTATAAAGGCAGAGCACACATGATCATGTGCCTATGTGATACTGGATATCAGCAACTCCTAATGTATTCTTAAGCAGTATGCGGTGCTTGGCCAGCAGCAGCCATACCTGGCTCCTGCTGGCCCAGTTTGTCACCAAGAGGCCAGGTAGGGTGACAGGCCCACAACACTGAGGCTTGTGAAGTACAGGCTATGCTGCTCTCATGACAACAAGAGTCATCTGATGACACAGTTATTACAATATGTCCTCAACCTATGAGTGGACACATGAGAGAGTATGAGGAGGGAGGTAGGGAGGATTCACAAGCAAGTGAAATTAATAGATAAAGAAATATTAAGGAGACATAGGACATTATTTTAAATCTGTGTAMGCCTAAGAATTCAGGCCACAGAATCTGGAGCCCTGCGTGGGGTCCCCTGATACAATGATATGGAGAATCAGGCTTCTCAAATCCCATATCCCACAGACCAGAGCAACTGCAGGTAGACACGAGTCACAAGACTCCATATGGCTAGGTCTCATCCCACAGTAATGCTTTACAGTGAATTTGTTTCTTGACTCAAAACCCAGATACCAACTACCTTTGAGCCTATGGTCTCGGGCATCTTTTTTTTAACCTGGTAATTTCCTAACCCAGGTTCCAGACTACTTCCAGCCCTGAGGTGCAGTGTATCCTCAGCTTGTGGAAGAAAGCCAGACTGAGAGGATCAGGCACAGCTTAGGTGAATATTGTTACTCAGGTGTCTGCAGTTTTGCAGTGTGCCTGTCAGCACAAAGACACGCAGGTAGGTTCCTCCTGTTCACAAGAGGCCAGTCTTTAAGAATAGAAGACAAGTCACACAGTGCATTTTTTTTTCTCTTTTCCTTCTTAATGTGGGGACAAGATGACTTTGAATTCTGAAAAATCCTCAAAGACAAGTTTACCATTGGAGAACAGGAAGGGGAATGGTATGGTTTCATGGCTTCATTAACATTTTTTTAATTCCATAGCCATATCCTTTGTGTGAGAGCCTCTTCAGCTCTCTGTGAACTTTTATCCCATTGCATCCAGACTTCCTTTGTAAAATGGAGCAATACTGATACTCACACTTGATCTTAGCCAAAAGGCCGAGAAGCTGTAATACTGATACTCACATGCAGGAGTTAGCATGTGGTCTTAGAAAATGTGTGCCCAGTTCTTCACCATGATGTAACTCAGTACGTTCTCACTGAGGTCGTTCAGACTGGCATTGTGATGATAACACAGCTTTCARGCAGTGTCTCTCAACCAGGAGGCAATTTAGCCTTCAGGGGTTCATTTTTGTTATCATTAACCCTGAGAGAGGATGCTGTCAGCCAAGGATGCTGCTAACAACATACAATGTGAGAGCTAGCTCTCACAGAAAAGAACCATGAGGACCAAACTGCCAGGAAAGCAAAGGTTAAGAACCCCTTCTGCAAGGCATAAGGCATATAAAAGGCTCAGAACTAAATTCTCGAATTTCCTTTTTTTAAAAAAGAAATTCCATTCCATCACCTAGAGAAAACAGACTCTTAAAAACTAACTGGCTATAATTTAAGTGATTTAATTTTAATTAATTAATGTTTAAAATAAAAAGGTCGATGGGCTAGGGAGAAGGCTTAGCCAGTTAAGCTCTCACCTCGCAAACAAAATGGCCTTCGTAGATGTCTAAAATCCAAGCAAAAAACAGGCACGGTAGCACGGGCTTGTAATTCCAATACTAAGCATGTGGAGACTGGGATGACCCTGAAATTTGCTGGACAGCTAGCCTAGCCTATTTGGTGATTTCCAGGTCATTGGAAGACCTTGTTTCAAAAAAGGAGGTGGATGGTACTAAGGAACAACTGAGGCTGTCCTCCATCCTCCACACTCATACATGAACCTGCATACAC
>BDUI01003997.1:74430-106140 GCA_002335545.1 Apodemus speciosus
CCCCCCCATGCTCCCTTCTGCACCAGCTGGCTAGGTCCAATCTAGATGCTCTGCCGCCCTTCTCCAAGGTCTACCGCCTGCCAGAAGACCCCCAACCACAGAGCAGGCCCCCTCTCTACTGCCATCTGTCACAGAATGTTGGGTCAACATTATCACATGTCCAGTGCTACAGCTAAGGGATGTACCTGGAGGAAAAGATACAACAGAGTGTAGCTTTCAGCAGTCATAAGGAGTGATTGACGGGGCCTCCTTGGTATCTTGCACACAGTAGGTGCTCAGTAAATGCTTGTACGTATATACTCGTTTACTTTGGGAATGCAAGTTTCTTTAAAAAAATATTTTTTTTGGCACCACAGATATAACTTACCAGTAGTTCTTTCTGATTCCAACACATTTGTAAACCTAAAGACAGCCTGTCCCTGAAATTAATTAGAGCAAAGGATAAGTACCAGCCACTGGGTTCTTTCTCCTGTCAAGTCATTTTTATAAGACAGTCAGAATGAACTAAAGCTCTCCCAAGCTGTCATTGCCCTCTGTAAGAGTTCTGGGCGGTGAGGGAGGAAGGGAAACCTCCTGGCTCTGGTCCTCACTTGAGGATCACTAAAAGCAGTCCCAGGGGACAGGCCTTCCTCTGTCTAGTCTGGCTCTCTTTAGGCTCCAGAGACTCAGCTTTGCAGAATTGAGCAAGGACATTTTTGCAAAGAAGAGTCCGTGGCACGCTGGAGGAAGGAGCGCCCATTTAAAAACCTAAGTGGAGATCCTAATCACACAGGAAACAGATCTATTTTGATTTACTGCCATAGCCAGATGAAATTTGATCTTCCCGAAAGCTTTTCTGGAACAGAACCTTTAGTTAATAAACATGGCCAACACGGGAGAGCTGGGTCCACAGAGCCAGCTGGCTCTATCTCCATCGTTCATTAGGAGACATCGGAGGCCAGGACTTGTCCCAGAATGCAAAACGGTGGGAACCCAGGGCCCGAATTGCTATTCCCGAGTCCCCAGCTGGAGTCACAGCTCCTGCCTCCATGCTTGGGAGGGAAGGACAATGTCCTTCGGTGGATGTGTGGCTTTCTCCCATCTGCACTCTTGAGACGTTAGTAATCCATCTCAGCTCTTTTTTTCCATGAGAACTTTTGGCAGCCTCGGGGTCAGCTCCAACTCCTATCGCCTCTGAGTTTGTTCTCAGGATGAAACTCATTTTCCCTTTTTGCCTTAAGCAGTTGAGGCTCCTGCTACCATCTGCAACATAGCTTGCAATCCCACACCACAGCTGGGGTCAGGGAGAGGGGCACGTTCCAGGGCCCGAGTCCATGCTTTCCAAACCAGCCATTTTGAGGAGGTAAAAATCAGGCTGGATTCTTAAAGGAATCTTTCTGTAAGGAAAGCTTCTACATTCTGACTTAGTTTCTATGGACAAATAAACTTGAATTTTGCTTAAAGAGTTTGAGGGTCAAATCAGAAAGCTTTAAGACTATACACTTTCCAAACCTCTAATTTTACACCCAGGTCTAAATCAAAGTTTCCTATGTGAACTCACACAAGGCTCCATCTATACAGTGAACGGGGCGGGGTGTGTGTGTGTGTGTGTGTGTGTGTGTGTGTGTGTGTGTGTGACTCTCCATCCATCCCCAAGGCCAGAGACACCTCCTTGCTTCCTTGTCTTCCAGACTTTGCTGCCCTGGTTCCCTGCTGGCCACGCGCAGCCCCTGAGAGGTCTCTCTAGGCATGAAGTCACCTATCTGGCTGACGATCTTGTGCTTTTAGAAGTCTGGAATTCAGGGGTAGCACCCCAAAATAGCACTGGAGCAGCTTGGATAGCATTGCACATCGGGCCATTCTCTCCCTTGGCCTGGAAAGCCATCCTTCTCCCCGTGTTTGGGAACCTATCAATATTAAAAGGAAGGGAACTCTGAGGGACCTTCCATTGCCAAAGGAAACAATGCCACCTTTTTGAGCCTTTTCAGCATAAAAAGACAATCTCTTAAAATCACTACCTGGCGCTTCGCCTGTAAGGGAGGGCGAGCTGGAGAGTCTTCATCTGCCTGCAATACATCAAATTGATTTAGTGGGCAACAAACGTCAGGAGAAATCACAAAGAGAGTTATTGCTCAAAGAAATTAAAAAAAAAAAAAAAGGTGACCCGCCTTTAGCAGTGTCATCTGGGGCCAGCTTACGGCTCCATGGCAGTTTCTGGGGTGTTCTTTTTACCCCCAGCCTCTGCCGGTGCCAGTGCCTTTTCTAAAAATGTGTATTAGTAGGGGCTTGAGACTTGCCCAAGTGCCTGGTACTGTAGGGTGCGAGGAGGCCCACTGTGGACCTCAGACATTGCAAGAACTCGACCCGTCTCCTGCTCCGTTCTCTCCTCAAGCCTCTGTTACAGTGAGATGTCCTTCCTGGTGTGGATTTTCCCCCCAACACCACAAAGCCTTGTGGCGGCACCCAGGTAAAGAAAAGCCATTTTCTTTACCTCCTATACCTGAGATTGAAAAGAACACCTACATCCCTTGCAGACTCTCTCTGCTCCACCATAAAGGTGCATCAACCTAGAACCCCACTTGATGTCCCGTGAGGACACCATTTGCCAGTTCCTCATCGATTCATGCATGTGTGTGCATGCGTGAGTATGTGATCATGTATATATACACGTGTGTCCATGCACACAGCGGCTGTCCGAGGTCAATGTTCTTTAAGACTGTTTCTGAAGACAGGGTCTCTCAGTGGCCTGCAGCTTAACATGCTCTACCGGCTGCCAACGAGTCACAGGGATATGTCTAGTGCTGGAGTCACAAGTACCATGGTTGGCACTTTATGTGGTCAAACTCAAGTCCTGTGTTTATCAGGCAAGCAGTAGGCCAACTGAGCCACCTCCCAGCCCTCTCCTTCTCATTGTTTAGTTACAGTGAGCAGGGATTGGCCCAGATTAGAAACTGCTCTCTGTTGTCCAGATAGGGAAACTGAGATATTTGGTTGCAGCTGGAGCCACTTCTTTGCCCAGGGACATGAAGTGGCAGGAGCTGATCAATAAATATGTCCTTTCTGCTTGGTTCCTTGTTTAAATGTATATTGGCCTGTTTGTTCATTGCTGTTCTGAATTACCTGAGGGTATGTAAATTCATAAACAAAGATGTTTGTTTGGCTAACAGTTCTGGAAACAAAAGGTCTCCAATGCAAGACTGCATCTGGTGATAGGTTTCTTGTCAGCAGCGTCCTGAGGTACCAAGGGCTTAGAAAAAACTAGCTATAGAATGTGCAAGTGTGTATACGCGTGCAAGTGCATGTGCATGTGTGTGTCAAGCCCCAGAATTCAATAATGAGGGTCTGCTCAAATAACCCATGATCCCAAACTGCCTCTCTCTCAACACTCATTGCGCCCCCCACACACACACACACACTTCACAATTCGAGTTAGATTGTAATATAGGGACTCTGGGATTTCAAACCATAACAGAGCATTTTTCTGTTGGAGCCTAGCTTTAAGTCATTTGGTTTCCACTTTTGCCATGGCTAAATTCTACCTAGACCATCACAGTTATCAACTTCAGTGTATTCTTTCTTCATCACTTCCTGGCCTTCAGGGCTACCTCCAACCTATGAGGCTTTCCTCTTTGAAGTTCCAGACATGATTCTTTGAGATCAAGCACACTGAAGAGGAAGTCACTAGCCTGTGTCTACATAGTGGAGGTTGAAAACACAAGGTACCAGTACCTCATTCCTACCTTGAGGGAGGAGAGTGGGTGCTAGCTGGTGTGCGTGTGTGTGTGTGTGTGTGTGTGTGTGTGTGTGTGTGTGTGTGTGTAGTCCCATCTAAAGTTACTCTTCTGGAAGGAGGTCAGAGGAATTTTTCTTCACAGAGTCTTCTCACAGGTCTTCACAACTCAGGATACAGGAAGGATGGAACCTACTAGAAACATTCCCACCAGTCTGAACATGAGTAAGAAAATGCTGAACAAACATCTTCAGAGACCCACAAAGCTGGTGTTCAAAAGTAGCTGAGAGGAGAAAAAAATCAAGAGAGAGACCTTTCCTTATGAACAGTGCATGAGGGAGTTGGAAGGAAGCTGAGGAGAGGGGAGTCTCTCTCCTTGTCTACAGTGCTGGACTGCTGGTAGACTGATAGGGTCAGCAGAGCCACTTAGACTAAGAAGCCATGGTCTCCTCATGAGTGCGTCTACACAGCATGGTGCTAGGAGCCAAATCTCACTCCCTGTCCCAACAGTACTGTTCTTTCTTCTCACTGATGTGTGCACAGGACTGTGGGAGACCTCAAGGCTGCCTCTGCTTTACCCCAGGTAGTTTTCAGCTTATAATTTTCCTCTGCTTTTGTCTGTCAAGACCTTCTACCTAATCATTGTTTTTGTGTCTACACAGCCAAACCCTCTTCCATCTTCCAGTCTTTCCATTTACCCACCATCTCCTTCCTTCCTTCCTCCCTTCCTTCCTTTTTTTTTTTTTTGTTTGTTTGTTTCAGACAGGGTTTTTCTCTGTGTAGCCCTGGCTGTCCTGGAACTCAATATGTAGACTAGACTGGCCTCAAACTCAAAGAGATCCACCTGCCTCTGCCACCTGAGTGCAGGAAGTAAAGGTGTGTGCCACCGCACTCAGCCAGTCATTGTTTCTTTATCCTGCCACTTTTTCTTTTCCCCTGTCCCTCTTCTTTCTTTCTTTGCTTCATACATCTGTCCACCATCCACACACTCATTCTTGTATCTGTCTACCCATGCATTCATTCACCCACCCATCCATCCATCTACCAATCCATCCATCCATCCATCCATCCATCCATCCATCCATCCATCCATCCATCATCTAAGTACTCATTTCTCTACCTGCCCCTCCTCTTGCCCATCCATAGAATGACCTATATCTCCGGTCATCAGACATGCCCACTGATTTTTCTCATTCCCAGAGCTGTTTTAACCCTAAAAGCCATCCATCACACCCCTGGCTAGTGACCACCATTTGTCAAAGAACCTGATGGTAGAGAACTGGCTTAATGGCCCCCTACTCTCCTCAGTCCACACAGACTTTGTCTGTGGATCCAAGGTCTGTAGTTGGACCAGAGAATTGACATCTGGCTGTAGTAGCCAGTTCTCATGGAGATAGACATTCAGAGGTGGACACAAGGAAGCCAGCCCTACCCTTGAAGGTCAGTCCCCGAACATTGCAGCTGCTTCCCTTGATGTTCAATGTAAATACAGACGTGGGGGAAATGAATGTGCATGTTGTCCCCAGTTAACCTGCCAAGCCAGGGCCTCAGCTATGGCGCCCTCCCAGGCTCTTCCAGCCAGCACTAAAATACAATCGGTGGGGCATGATCTTGCCTCCCTGTGTCCACTGAACCATGTAGATTTCCCCAACACCCACCAGTGTCTCTATGGCTACCACCCCATCCAACCAGGCGCAGCTGTCTCCCCCATGTTTTTAGAGGTAGTGTTTAAATCAGCACCACTTTCTTGGGGTACTTTGGTGAGTGAGAAGTCCAAGCCCATACTTCTCCTGTGACTGCTGAGCTCATCACTTTCCTCCTGCAAGCCATTACCCAGGACCCTGGATTCATGGAACTGCAGTTTGCCTTGGCTGCTGGGCGAATGTGGGATGGCCATCAGTTATCCTTAATAACTGGGCAGACGACAGGACAGCATTGCCCCCGGCATACTTAATAGCGTAGAGTGGTCACTCGCTCTTTTTAGAATAGCAGTTCCACCAACTCCATTACCGAAATGGCTCTTGCCTTCCGTGCCCTGTCCAAACTGTTTCTGTGGCATCATTTGATTGCTTCTCTGAAAAGCATCTACTAATTAAGGTGAAAGCTGGGTACAGAGAACTAGGGCTGCAGTCCAGACCGGTCCTCTGCTAAGCTGCCTGTGGGGGTCTTCTTGGAACCCTTCCACTGCTGAATCCTCCCTAGCTGCGGTTTCTATCTCCTTTGAGGTCTCTGAGCCTGGACCTTTCCCCTAAGAATCAGGATCCTTGCTAGTCAGGAGAGAACAGGGAGGAAAGACCTTGCTGCTTGAGCAATCGGCTCAACACCCTGGTCTGTGTGCATCAGCAGGAGGGGTGGTGGATGGGGTAGAGTTCTTTCCAGCATAGGTCTTAGGGACTTCCAACCTGTGTCATGACCTTGGGAATATGCTAATGGCAGTCACAGAACTCAATCTAGGAAACAGGATATGCACAAACCCCAGTAGCAGGAAAAGAAGCCAGAGTGTGGCTTCAGGGGTGCAGAATGGATAGTTATTCTGGTGGAGACTGGGGAGGGGGAGTCAGGAGATATTAGAATATGCCCTTGAAAGCAAAATCAAAGAAGAGACTGAGACAAAGACAGAGACCTAGAGATAGAGAGGCAGACAGACACATAAACAAAGAGACAGACACAGAAACATATAGACAACGAGACAGAAAGTACAACTAAAAATTGTCAACAGTTTTGAGAAGTGGGGAAGACCTCCCTGTTCAGAGAGGTCAATCRGATAAAGCCAGGGACAAGGTGCAAGGCAATGCTCAAACCCAGGTCAAGGGTCAGAGACCCAAAACCCTCACTAACCAGTACTTTCTGCTACAGTGGATAACAGAGAGTTTTTATGTGGCCACATACCAGCCCCAAATGTCAGTTCCTTTCCCAAGCTATTTCCTGCTCTCAGTAGAAATACTGAAGCCCCTACCAAGCTATAGAGAGAATTGCAGGGAATATCTATGAGGCCTCGTAATTGCCTGAGGGTGGGATCTTGATGACCCCCTGGTACAGCTCTAACTATACCACTGCTACCTCCTGACCACAGAGGAAGGCATCCAGATCCATTGGAGAGATGTAAAGGTCTCAGCTGACAAATGGTGCCAGGCACAGGTGGTACCTGTGCCTGAGGCTCCAAACCCAGATTTAGAGTGTCAGAGACATAAACCTTCCAGACAGATGGCCCTGGGGCCTCGTCTAAACTTCTCCCTAGTAAGACCTATGGCAGTGACTTCTCAGTGACTCATCCCTTCCCAGCCCTGCCTGCTGGTTCCCCTGCCCATCACACGGTCTCCATTGGCCTCATGAGAAGAACTTAAAGATTGTCTTAATACTGAATTAGGAGCTAAGCATCTGGGGGGGGGGGTCAGAACGGGTGTGTTTTGGTCCCCACCGTTATAGATTTTGGCTTTTAAGCCTACACAGCTCAAGGGGGCAAACATTTGCCCTTTTTAGGCTCCCCAGATTCTACCTGCAAGTCAACTTACCCAGGAAATAATGGTTTCACTTTTTTTTAGTGTCTGTGTGTGTGTGTGTGTGTGTGTGTGTGTGTGTGTGTGTGCCTATCCACTTGTATACAAATAGATGCATGTAAGTGGGTATGTGGAGACCAGAAGACAACCTCAGATGATATTCACAAACAGTCTCAGGGTAGTTTGAAACTCACCAAACAGGCTGGGCTAGCTCAATAAGGAGCCCTAGAGCTCTGCCTCCTCAAACTACTGGACTGCACGGAGCCCGCCACATCCATTGTTTCTACACGGGGTATGAGGTGGGGTTGGGACTTAAGCCCTCAAGCTTGTCAGACACATGCTCCACCATCTCCCCAGCCTGTGAGATAGATATATATATCTTCTCCAACCTATGGCTTCCCTTTTCATTTGATTGATGTTGGCTTACAAAGAACGGTTTTTAACTTGATGAATAAGGTGGCAACATTTCTTTTGTGTATGTGTGATTAATGTTTTTAGTATCTTCAATAAAAGATGGGTGAATTTTCACAAACAGAAAAGCAAAATGTTGCCTGGCCCCGGCCGTTAGGTTGCCCCACGCGCCCTCAGTGGCTGCTGCCCTCCAATCCCTTGGTCAGCATAGATTAGCTCTACCTGTTTTTAAATCAGTCATTTTGTTATGTTTTGTTCTGGCGTGAGGGAGAACACCAGGATAAAACAAACAGTATTTGTTTTATTTCCAATTACACGGTTAGAAAGAACATGGTTTTAAAAATGGGCTTTCCGGAGGGATAAATAATATGTTACTTCCTCCCAAATATTTTGACATTATGTTAATAGACTTTTGTTTATTACCATCTTTTTTGTCTGATGATTTATTTTGTGCTGTGTTGTGGGTTTTGTCGAGGAGCAATTTTGGAGCTTCAAATGGAGTGTATGATCCGGTAATGATGTTAACCGAAGGCTGACTAGCAGTTCGGGCATCACGGTGACTTTTTATTGAAGTAAAATTTGCATGAAAAATTTACAGATAAGTGTACAGTTTTATGAGTTTTGAGTTATGCAAATAGTCACATAAGCACAACTGTAATCAAGATAGATAACCTTTCTGTTTGCCAGAAGGTCCTCTCACGCCTCTCCCCGTCTGTGCCTACCACGTCAGGCGGTTTCTAATTGTGGCCGCCATAGATCAATCTTCCCTGATCTTGAACTGAATCTAAGTGTAATCCATAGAATAGGTACTCATTTGCTACAATGCATTTTTTTTTGAGATTTGCCTGTATTATTTTATGGACTTGGTGAGTGTTCTGTTTATGCTGGGTAAACCTCAGTATGCACACATATGATTTATTTATTCCTCCATTAATAGGCATTGGATCGTGCCGGCTTTGTGCACACACGCTCTTTCTTGCTTTCCTCAAATAAACAGCTCATGCTGGAGTTGTTTCATAACAGAGAACTGCATGTTCAACTCTCTAAGAACCTTTTCCAGAGTGGCTGAATGGTCTTTCGGGGTGAACGCCAGTTATGGCTAGTGTCTGGAAAGCTGGCCATTCACAGGTGTGGGATGGGACCTCATTGTGCAGATTATTTGAGTTTTCCTGAATGCTAACAACACTGAAGGATTTCAAATGCACTTGTCATTTGTGTGTCTTCTCTTGAGAAGTGTCTATTCACATCTTGTTCTTTTATCCATAGTTGGCTGTTGAACTGTAGGCTTTTTAAAATATTCTGCATAAAAGTTCTGTGTCAGGAATGTGACTGGCAAACCTTCTCCCAACCTGTGACCGGCCTTCTCTTTAGATTCATGCTGACTTTCCATGAACACAAGTTTCAAATGTGGTGTCTGATCAGTCAATGTTCTTTTGTGACTAACATACTTGAGGTYCCCATTAGGAAATTTTAACCTACCTCAAATTCAAGACAGGCATCTATGTGCTGTGATAGATAGGGGCTTTGACATTCTAGGTTTTCATGTTGAGTATGTGATACAACCATCTGCTTGTTTGTCTGAGACAGGGTTTCTCTGTGTAGCCCTGGCTGCCCTGGAACTCACCCTGTAGACCAGGTTGGCCTCAAACTCAGAGATCTGCCTGCCTCTGCCTCCCAAGTGCTGGGATTAAAGGGAAGAGCCACCATGCCTGTCTGATACAACTGTCTTAAACTGACCTCTGTGTGTTAATATGAAGTGGAAGTAACTGGTTAATTATAAAATACATTTTCCTAGGTTTTTTTTTTGCCTCATTTGCTTAAAAAGCATTTCTTTCCCCATCTAGTCAGCATGCCACCTTTGTGAAAAAATGGGTTGGCTGCATAGAAGAAAGCAGCCTATGGCTTTGCCATTCTAACCCACTGATGTGCTTACCTATGATTGTCAGGACGACACCCACTTAATAATCCTGCCCAGTGAGTTCTTGAACCTGGTAGTGTGTTTTCAAGATCACCAAGGTTACTCTAATTCTTTCTCATTTGCATTTAGATTTTAGAAACAGCTCATCTGTTCTACAAAGATTCCTGATGATATTTGGATTGGATTTGTGTTAAGAGTCTAAAAACAAAGTTCTTTTGGGTGCGGTGACTCATACTGGTAACATCAGCACTCAGAAGACGGAGGCAGAAAGATTGGGAGTCTGAGGCCAGCCTGGGCTACAAGGTGAGATCCCCCCCCCATCTCAAAACCAGAAGCAAACTAGGGAACTACACACACACACACACACACACACACACACACACATACACACACAGACACCCCAAACACCTTCCTAGCATGGGCCTGAAGCCCATGCGTCCTTGCTGCTAGTATCTTGCCAACACATTCTGCATTTCCATACACAGATCTTGCATATCTTTAAGGTTACACATATGTATTTTGTCTTTGATACTGTTACAAATAGACACATTTCAAAATTTCAATCTCCCATTGTTTTCTACTGGAAATAAGAACACAATCGGTTTCATGAATTTACTTTGTATACCAAGATCTTGTCAATGTAGGGAAATTTAATTTGACTACTGAGGAGAGATGGGGTTGCTGTAGTGAATCCTGTAGAGATGTTTACATAAATAATCACTGTATCGAAAAATACAGGGAGTTTTAGCCTCCTGATATACGCAGAGTATCTAGAACATTGCTGTATGTAGATACTTGCATGTGCATGTGGAAGCCTTGAAGAAAATGTTGCATCTCATGGAGTTGGAGTCATAGGCGGCCATCTTTGTGGGCACTGGAGTCTTACCTTGGTTCCTCAGCAAGAGCAGAGTATGTATTAACCGCTGGGCCATCTCTCCAGTCCTGAACCGTTCTTTCCCATCTTTATGCTTTTTATTTTTCTCTTCCCACTGTTCTTGCTAGGATTTCAGCATGGTGCGTGCGATGAACGGGAACGGTGCATGAAGATATCCTGGACTTGGTCCCAGTCTTAGGATAAAAGATTCCAGTATTTTGACGATCAATTTGATATTTAGAATTTTATCAGCCATTTTATCAGAAGCTAGGGTTTTAATCATTTCTTATCAGACTGAAAATGTTGCTTTCCCAAACAAGTTCACTGAGAGTTTTGGTCATAAATGGGCACTTTAAGCCAAGAATGATAGATCAAGCCAGATGCTTCATCTGTACCTTTTGAAATGGCCAAATGGTTTTGTCCATTCTCTTTGCTCATAGGCATCTTGGGGATATAATCCAGTTAGAAGACTATTTGCCTGGCATGTGCAAAGCCCTGGGTTTGATCCTTGGTTCCTACAGGTGTGGTGGTGTAGACTGCCATCCCAGCACTCTGGAGGCAGAGGCAGGAGGAACAGAAACTCAAGGCCTTACTCTCAGCAAGTTTGAGGCCAACCTGTGTTACATGAGACCTTATCTCTAAACAACCACAGTTTTGCTCTTATAAAAAATGAGTTTGGCTAACTTTTGAATGCTATCTGTGAATTCCTCAAAGAGGAAACAATAATGATGTATTATAATTGTACATCTCACTTGGTTCAATTTACTAATGTTAGTGATTTTAATGAGAGCAACTAGTTTTCAATTTTCTGATCATGCCCAGTTCTGGTATCTAGATTATATTGATTTTCTAAGATGATTAAAAAAATCCATTCTCCTCTGTTTTCTGAGTAAATTTGTCTTAGAATTGTATCTTTCATTCTTTGTTTTTTATAATACTCACCAGAAAAACACGTTGGGTCCAGAATTTTTTTGTGAGAAGAATTCAATGACTTTAATACATTCTGAATATCTTTTCAGTGCAGGTAATTTGGCACACCAAAGAGTTTACTTGCTCCATCTAAACAGTTGAGTTTATTGGCATAGAATGTATCTTTATTCTCTTATCTTTAGTCATCTTGTAGGATCTATAGTAATGTCTCCTCTTTAATCTCTGAGAGTGGCAACCTATTGTTTTCTCCATTTTTTCGAGTAATCCTATCAGAAATTTTAAGAGAGATTTATGGAGACATACTTGGCACATAATAAATACCACATGCATAAAATATAGGATGTGATAAACATTTACTGTTTTCTTTCTATTCTGTTGCTGTGGTAACAACAACAACAACAACAAAACCAACCAAACAAACAAACAAACAAAACCCCAAAACCAAAAAATTAAACAAGGCAAAAGCAAAAACCAACAAACAAAAACCTCAAAACTGTGAGAAGGAAATGTCTATTTGGCTTACACTTCCATATCAGCAGTCCGTCACTGAGGGAAGTCAGTGTTCAAACATGAGTTTGAAGCAGAGGCCATGGAGGAGCGCTGCTTTCTGACTATGTCTCTGGTGTCTCACGGGCTCAGGCTTAGCTAGCTTTCTTATTCATCCCAGGATGACCTGCACAGGGACTGTGCCACCCACAGGAGACACTCTTGCAACAATGAATAATCCAGACAATGCCCCCCCCCCCAGACATACCAATAGGCCAGTCTGATCTAGGCAATTCTTCAGTCTAGGTTTTCCTCTCAGATGACCCTAGGCTATGTCCTATCGGCAGTTATAACTAAGTACACTACTGATAGACTGTAAATGCTGACAGCTGAAAAGCTAATACCATAGTCAAGATACTGAACATTGCTATCACCCATAAAACCTTTCGATGTATCATTAGGATTCCATTCTTCATCCCACTGTTTCCCCCATGTCTATTAATTTGCTCTTGGAAAGTATGGATTTTCAATTTCTACCAATTTATATGGATAAAATCCTATGGTATAATCTTTACCTCTGTTCTTTCACTAAGTCTATGGATTTTGAGGTTCATCCATATTGTTACATGTACTATGAGGGGTTTCTTAGTAGTATTATATTATAAAGGAATATCAAAATTTGGGACTGGAGAGATCAGTCGTTAATAGTACTGCTTTTCCCAGGGATTTGGGTTTAATTCTCAGAATCCACTTGATGGCTCATAACCATCTGTTTGTAACTGCAGTTCCAGGAGACCCAATACCTTCTTTAGCTTCTGCAAGCCCCAGGCAAGCATGTGGTACTCCAGACATACATACAGGTGAAGTACACAGAAAATAAAAGCAATAGAATTTAAAAGAAGANGCAACCTATTGTTTTCTCCATTTTTTCGAGTAATCCTATCAGAAATTTTAAGAGAGATTTATGGAGACATACTTGGCACATAATAAATACCACATGCATAAAATATAGGATGTGATAAACATTTACTGTTTTCTTTCTATTCTGTTGCTGTGGTAACAACAACAACAACAACAAAACCAACCAACCAACCAAMCAAACAAAACCCCAAAACCAAAAAATTAAACAAGGCAAAAGCAAAAACCAACAAACAAAAACCTCAAAACTGTGAGAAGGAAATGTCTATTTGGCTTACACTTCCATATCAGCAGTCCGTCACTGAGGGAAGTCAGTGTTCAAACATGAGTTTGAAGCAGAGGCCATGGAGGAGCGCTGCTTTCTGACTATGTCTCTGGTGTCTCACGGGCTCAGGCTTAGCTAGCTTTCTTATTCATCCCAGGATGACCTGCACAGGGACTGTGCCACCCACAGGAGACACTCTTGCAACAATGAATAATCCAGACAATGCCCCCCCCCCCAGACATACCAATAGGCCAGTCTGATCTAGGCAATTCTTCAGTCTAGGTTTTCCTCTCAGATGACCCTAGGCTATGTCCTATCGGCAGTTATAACTAAGTACACTACTGATAGACTGTAAATGCTGACAGCTGAAAAGCTAATACCATAGTCAAGATACTGAACATTGCTATCACCCATAAAACCTTTCGATGTATCATTAGGATTCCATTCTTCATCCCACTGTTTCCCCCATGTCTATTAATTTGCTCTTGGAAAGTATGGATTTTCAATTTCTACCAATTTATATGGATAAAATCCTATGGTATAATCTTTACCTCTGTTCTTTCACTAAGTCTATGGATTTTGAGGTTCATCCATATTGTTACATGTACTATGAGGGGTTTCTTAGTAGTATTATATTATAAAGGAATATCAAAATTTGGGACTGGAGAGATCAGTCGTTAATAGTACTGCTTTTCCCAGGGATTTGGGTTTAATTCTCAGAATCCACTTGATGGCTCATAACCATCTGTTTGTAACTGCAGTTCCAGGAGACCCAATACCTTCTTTAGCTTCTGCAAGCCCCAGGCAAGCATGTGGTACTCCAGACATACATACAGGTGAAGTACACAGAAAATAAAAGCAATAGAATTTAAAAGAAGACCAAGATTTGCTTCTTCATTTATCTTATAATGGGGGGTGGTTACAGTCTCCAGTTTCCTCCCCCCCTGGAAGAAATAAAACTGTTTTTTTTTTGTATGTCAAAACTATATGGCTACATTTTAATATCTCTTGGGGGGATTTTAAGCTTCACAGTACATTTACTGTATTTATGATGGTTTATGTTTAGCTTTAATTAGATTTTTCTTCATTGTGCATGCGTTTGAGTGAAAGGGGTGCACTCCAGTCATTTGCAGCGCCCCTGGAGGCCAGAAGGGATGTTAGACTCCTTGGAACCAGAGTTAGGGACCGCTTTGAGCTACCATGTTCTCTGGGGAAGTGAACTTGGGTCCTCTGCAAAAGCAGCCAATGCTCTTGACTGCTGAGCCGTCTCTTCAGCCTTGTTTAACTTAAACAACAACCTTCTGTTCAACTGTTTCCAATGATTCCAATCTTACGTTCTCATGAACAAGGTGTGAGAGTCTCAACATCTCCATATTGTCAATGTTCCTTGTCAAAAGATGTCATTTGAGTCGGTGTGTAATGGCTCTACTTTGTAGTTTTAATTTCATGACTGTACCGATGAGTAACCCTGAGCGCCTTGTCGTCCGAGCCTCTGGCACCTGCTCCTGTTTTCCAGAGGCCTACTCAAATGTTTAAGCAAAGTTAAAATAGCCTGTTGTTTTATTATTAATAAAAGGTAAGCGGCCTTTATAGTGTGGATAAAAAACACTTTTTCTTGGGCCTCAAAACCTGGCTTAGCAGTTAAGAGGACTTCCTGTCCTTGCAGAGGAGCCAGTGTGGGGGCCTACACCCCGGGAATGTCAGCTCTGGGGACCCCACACCATCTTCCACCAGCATACAAATGCGCATCAGGCAAACGCATAGAGTAAGCAAACATTTTTTTCTAAAGTGCTTTCTTGTTTCTCCGCTTCTCACATATTTTCTCTCAGGCTGAGAGCTGCTTTGGCCTTTCCTTTCTTTTTAAGTATTATTTTTTGAACATTTCATTATACCTCTTCCTATACCATCCTTAAAACTTTAAGTCGTCTTTGAAAGGATATTTTATAACGTACTGAGTCCAGTCAGTGCCCGTATGAACTTGTTGGTGGGGTTGTCCACTAGGGTGTGGATGATCGACCAGTGTCACCTCTCAGAGAGAACTAACTTTCCTTCCTGTGGCAGAAGCTGACACAGGCTCCTCAGCTGTGGCTGGAGCCTCAGAGCCTCACCTTCTCCATGGTGGGGTTCTTACGTTTTACTTTGATTATTTTAAACTGTGTGTGTGTGTGTGTTTGTGTGTGTGTGTGTGTGTGTGCACATGTCATCCATGATGCCCATAGAGACCACAGGCATCAAGGGTCCTCTGGAGCTGGACTTACAGGTGGTGGTGAACCACTGCGTGAATTCTGAGAATCTAACTTGGGTCTTCTGGAGAAGCATATACTGTTAACCTCAGGGCTTCATGCTGGAATTTGTAACTGGTTTGATCCTATGCAAGTAACCATAGTGGCTGTGAGTTTGTGCGCATAACATCCCTGTCATTGTCCAAAGGGCAAGTTCAGCAGCGTTCCTTCCCATGCGCCAAATCTTACCTTTTCTCCACCCCTTCTCTCAGGCTGCTCCCTGAGTCTTTGGGTGGAGGGTTGAGGGGTCTAGGGCTGGGCACTCACAATTGCATGCTTTCAACAATTTGAGCAGATCTGGGTTTCTATGTTAACCTACTACCGCACTGCAATAAGAAGAATCTCTGCCCAAGCTTGAGAGATGCACAGGTCTACGGATGGAAATATCCGTAGATGTTTAGAAGGTTGTCATGTTTGACAATATGACCATTTAGCAAAACAACATAAAAAGGTTCTCACGTAGGGAGCATGAGTTCCCGAGCCATGCGTTTGAACTGTGTTTACAACACCAAGCATGAATTCCCCCTGGTGAAACAGCCCTCGAACCCATCAAGAGGACAGTTGGTTACTACCAGGAACAGTCTTGCCACCATCACGTCACTGGGCACATATTGCTGGTAGGCTGCATTGGTCACATGGACTGGATGAGACCACCTCTGTTCTCTTCCAGCAGTATCGATAGCACCTTCCTTCCTGGAGCACTGCGGAAGTTGGCCGGCAGGGAGAGAGCTGCCGCCTGGTCATTTGAGGTTGGTCTCTCTGTGTCCTACAACCAAAGTGTGTGATGTCCTCAGCACTATGTGCTTACCTCATGGCTCACCAAGAGCAGTGGCAACAGTCTGTGTTGATTCGGGTGCCTTGGGGGCCTCCTGGAGCAATAATTTAGAAAGAGCTAGCCCATGCCTGTGCTGAGTTTCCTTTCAAAATCTGTGTGCTTCGGGAGGCATGTTGTTCACCCAGGCAGGGGACCTTTTCCCAAAGGAGTTTTGTGATACTTTTAAGTAGTGTAGAAAGTGCTGGGTTTACAGAATGCTTCTTCATACACCCTTAGTTTTGGTTAACCTACCTCTCCATTATTTTCCCCCTCCAGACCCTGCCTCTTTCTCTGCTCCCAGCATTCTCTGGCTCTCTGTTCACACTGCATGTGTTCTACGCGCCCTCCCCTCCACATTCCTCACATGAGTTCCAAGGCCATAGGTAGCCATGAGAGTTTTTCATGCACAGTTTACACAGGCTAAGACTTCCCCAGCCCCTTCAGTTCCCTGTCTCCACCCCTCCACGGCCTGCAAGAACGCCTCTGCACAGGAGCCCCTCTGCTTTCATTTTGCCTGTATTCAACTATCTCCCTTCCCAAACTCACCTAAACTCATTTCTGATGTCCTGGCTTCTACATGTGCTCCAGGTTAAACATGCAAAATAAGATCTGAATCCAGGTCCTACACGTATGAATGAGCATGTGGGTGTGTGTTTGGGTAACCTTGCTTAGTATAATTTTTTTCCAGTTCCATCCATTCTATCTGCAAACTTCACGATTTTACTTTTCATCACACCTGACTGACGCGCCATCTTACATACATACTGCATCCTCGTTAGCCTTTCATCCATTGGCGGGTGTCTGAGCTGCCTCTGTGTCCTAACTATTGTGAATAGAACGTCAACAAACACAGATGTGCACACGTGTGGGATGTTAAGTCCTTTGAGTGTGTGTCCAAGAGCGGTCTTTCTGGGTGAGATTGTGACTCACCAGACTGGGTGAGATTGTGACTTTCACCAGACTGATTTCCAACATGGCTGCACTAGTTTGCACTCCCACCAGCCTTGTATGAATGCTCCCCCTCCACGTTTACCCACCTGCATTTCTTGTTGTTTGTATTGAGACTGAGATAAGACAGAATCTCAATGTGGTTTTAATCTGGTTTCACTGATAGCTGAGGATGTTGAAGATTTTTTGTTTCCTAGCTATTCTCAGGTCTTGCTCTGAGAATTTTCTGTCCAATTACATAATAACCCAATTTAAAAACTGTTTTTTTCCACACATATATTATATTTATATCTAGTATATATAGTATAATATACTATATGTATAACTGGTATATATAATATACTATATACTATATATAGTATATATAATATAGTATAATACATACATATGTATATCTGGTATATATGGTATAATATTTCTACATATTTAGTATATATAATATACAATATTATATATCTAGTATAATATGCACATATTATTACTATATTTACTATATATAAATATACTGTATATATGTATAGTGTAATATATGTAGTATATTTCAGACACTAATCCTCTGTCAGATGTGTAGCTGGCAATGATCCTCTTCCATCGTGTGGGCTGCCTCTTCACTTGCTTGGCTGCCTCCTTCGCACAGATGTGCTTTTAATCTCATGAGATCCATTTATCAATTGCTGGTCTCATTTCCTACGCTCCTGGGGCCTGCTGCAGAGAGTCCTTCTTCGGTGCTCTTCAGTGACATGCACTCTCTATTTTGTCTCCCAGAAGTTTCAGAGTTTCCAGTGTGGTGCTGCCATCTTCGACCCATTTGCAGGTGAATCTCGAGTGGGGTCAGTGCTAACCATCTACTGTCATGTCTGCACCATATGGTGCGTCCAGCACCGTTTTGCAGCACTGTTTGCTGACTGTATCATCTTTTCTCCCTCTTTGTCAAACAGCAGGTGATTGTATCTGTCTGAGTTGGACCCGTGGATCTGTGAGCCTGACTTCATGTCAACATCACACTAGCCTCTGCACCGTGTTGTGTCACAGACACCTCCCTCAGTATTTTTTGTTTGTGGTTGTTCTAGATCATGTGGCTGTGCTTGGTCTTTTGTGCTTCCACATACATTTTGAGCTTTTTCTCCCTGTGTCTATGAAGAAAGACCCTGGCATTTAGAGTGGGATAGTACTGAGTCTCAGGATTGCTTTTTGGAAGGATTATAATTCCCACAATGTTAATTCTCCCAATCCACATCTTTCCATCTCCTATAGCTTCTTCAGTTTCTATATTCACTGTCTTAATGTTTTCATTGTAGGGTTTTTTTTTTGGAATTGTTTGCTTATTATGTATGTGGTGTGTGTGTGTGTGTGTGTGTGTGTGTGTGTGTGTGTGTGTGTGTATAACCGCACACGCGTGCACGGGTGTGCAAGCACAAGCTGTGAAAGGGATTATTTCTCTAATTTCCATGTCATTGGCCACTGACTTTTGTGTGAACTTTGCATCYTGTCCTACCACTTTGCTACAAGTATTTATCAGCACTAAAAGCTTTTCAGTGCAGTTTACTCTCGTGTATGGAATTATATCACCTACAATTAGGGAATATTTGATTTCTTCCCTTCCTGTTTGTCTCCCCCATGTTTCTTTCCCCATTTGTATTCCTTTCATGCCTTTCTCTTGTCTTATTGCTTCAAGATTTCAAGCACGATATTGAACAGGGGTGGAGAGAGTGGGCAGACTTGTCTGTTCCTTAATTGGAATGCTTTGAGGTTTTCTTCATTAAAGATGGTATTGGCTTACAGGTTTGTCATATAACCTTTATTATGTTTTGCAAAGGTCCCTTTGTCCCTAGCCTCTTGTGCCCCTTATCAGGAAGGGGCCCTGGATTTTGTTAAAGGCCTTTTCTGTATCCGACGATGTGCTCACACTTTCTCCATCTCCGAGTCTATTTATGTAATAGATAACATCGATTGAGTTAATGTATATTGAACCATTCCTGCAACTCTGAAATAAAGCTGCCTTGATTCCTATGAAGGACCTCTTCTATGTGCTCTTGAATTTGTTTTGTTTGTATTTTATTTAGTTTTTTTTTCATTTTTGTTCATGGGGAGAGAGAGCAGTCTGTAGGTTTCTCTTTTGTGAGTGGTGTGGTGTCTTTATCCAGTTTGGGTATCAAGATAATACTGGCTTCATCAAAGTCTGAATGCTTTTTTTCCTGTTTTAATCATATGGGATAATTTAAGTCTTATTGGGATCAGTTCTTCTTTGAAGCTCTGATAGAGTTCTGTGGTGAATCCATGTGGTCTTGGGCTCTTTCTAAATGGGGGGGGGGGCTAATGCTGCTGCAATCTCATGGCTGGCTATGGGTCTGTTTAATGTGCTTATTTTAATCTTGCTTTAATTTTGGTATGTCTCTTGCCTCTAAACATTTATCCAATTCATTTAGATTTTCCAGTTGGCTAGAATAGAGAATGTTGGTGGATTTAGTTTGCTTTCCATTGTTGATTTTTGTTTGTTTGTTTGTTTGTTTGTTGTTTTGTTTGAGACAGATCACACTGACACTTGCTAGCTTGGTCTCAAAATCATAAGAGATCCACCTACCTCTGTCTCTAAGTGCTGGTGTTTAAGGCATGTGCCACCATTCCTGGCTTGGAAGATAGGCTTTTAAGATACATACTTACAATTTTCTTCGTGGTATTTGTTGTAATCTTTCATCTCTAATTTTATTGACTTGGAGCTTCCTTCTGTATTTTGTTCAGTTGGCTAAGGATTTGTCAATCTCACTTATCAAAGAACCAACTCTTTGTTTCATTGACTCTTTGTATTGTTTTATTTTTGTTGCTGCTCAATTGTTTCTCCTTCACTAATTTTAGCCATGATTTTGGTTATCTTTTCCCATCTATTGTTTTTTAAGGAATTATATTATTTACCTAAAAGTACGTATGTATTTTTAAATTTTAATGATTTCTCTTATTTTTGAGATTATATCATTAAATCATCTTCCTCTTTCCTTCCTCTCTTCAACTACTACCCCATTCACTTCTTTTTTCTCTTTCGAATTCAGAATACAACAATTGGTTTTCCAATACCAAATAGTCTGCCCTGAAACATACATAAAAGTAGCATTATACAGACTAAGGAAGTTGTATTTATGTATTTAGAACACACACACACAAATGAAAAATATGCCATCTACAGTTTGGGGATATTGCTTGTTTTTTCTCATGGCCTTCAAGCATATCATTAAAATATTAACTTGGTCTAAAGGCCAGAAGAGCGCGGGGACAGATGTGCTGCAGACCACAAATGCCAGCCCAGATTACTATACCCAGCAAAACTTTCAATCATGATATCTGGAGAAATTAAGATATTCAATGATAAAGTCAAAATTAAACAGGGAGGTTAGCTACACCTATGAAAACACAGGAAGTAAATAATCTCACACCAACAAAAGCAAAGGAAGAAGGAAACACACACACATATACATGCACACACACAAATTATCATCATAACCATCATCATCACCACCATCACCACCAACAAAATAATAGGAATTTACAATCATTTGTCATTGATAATCTCTCCATATCAATAGTTTTAATTCCCTAATAAAAAGGCACAGAATAACAAAGTAGATTAAAAAACAGGATCCATCAGTTTGCTGAATTTCAGAAACATACCTCAATATCAAGGATAGGCATTACCTCAGGGTAAAGAGTTGAAAAAAAAAAAAACCCTTCATATTCTAAGCAAATGAGCCTAAGAAGCAAGCTGGTGTAACTCTTTTAATATTTAAAAAACTAGACTTCAAACCAAAATTAATCAAAAGAGAAGATGACTTCATACTCATCAAAAGAAAAGTCCAACAAGGTGACATTTCAATTCTTAACATCTATACCCCAAACACAAGGGTACCCACTTCTGTAAAAGAAAGTCTGCTAGAGCTTAAATCACTTATTTATCCTTATACACTGATAGTGGGAGACTTCAGTATCCCACTCTCACTAAGGGACAGGTCATCCAGACAAAAACTGAACAGAAAAATACTGGAACTTAAAGATGTCATGAACCAAATTAAGAAAACAGGTATTTACAGAACATTTCCTTCAAACACAAAAGAATATGCTTTTGTTTCAGCACATCCAGAACTTTTACCCAAGCGGATTACATGCTCAGATCAGCAAGTCTCAACAGATACAAGAAAATTGAAATAACTCCTTGTATCTTGTCAGACCACCAAGGGCTAAAGCTGGATGTCAACAGCAACAGAAACAGCAGAAAGCTTACACATTAACGGACACTGAAAAACTCCACACTGAATGGAAAATAGGTTAAGACAGAAATAAAGAAATTGAAGACTTTCTAGAATTCAATGAAAATAAATGCACAACATACCCAGACCGATGTGACACAATGAAAACCGTGCTAAGAGGAAAGTTCATAGCACTAAGTGCGTACACGAACAGATCTCATACCAGCAACCTAATAGCACACCTGAGAACACTTTAACAGAAAGTAGGAAGTGCTCCAAAGAGGAGTAGTCAGAAAGAAACAATCAAACTTAGAATTGAAACCAAGATAGAAACAAAGAGAATACAAATCAATGAGACAAAGACTTGGTTCTTTGAGAAAATCAACAAGATAGACAAACCCTTATCCAAACTAAGGAAAAGGCAGAGACAGTACCCAAATTAACAAAATCAGAAATGAAAAGGACATAACATCAGACACTGGGGAAATCTAAAGAATGATTAAGCCATTCTTTAAAAACCTGTACTCCAAAAATTAGAAAATCTAAAAGAAATGAATAATTTTTTATAGGTACTGCTTACAGAAGAAAACCAACCCCTAGTGAAATAGAAGCAGTCATTAAAAGTCTTCCACAAAAGAAATGCCCAGGGCCAGATGGTTTTAGCTCAAAAGTCTACCAGACTTTCAAAGAAGAGCTAACACTAATACTTGTCAAATTATTTCACAAACTAGAAACAGAAGGAACATTGCCACATTCATTTTATGAGGTCATAGTTACCCTGTTATACAGATTGCATAAAGGCACAACAACAACAAAAAGATAATTTCAGACCAATTTAGTTTATGAGCATAGATGCAAAAATACTCAATAAAAATCTTGCAAACTGAACCCAAGAACACATCAAAAAGATCATTTACCATGGATAAATAAGTTTCACTTTAGAAATATAGGACTGGTTCAACATATGAAAGTAAATAAATGATAATCCATCATATAAGTAAAGTGAAAGCAAAAAATCACACCATCCTCTCATTAGATGCTGAAAAAGCCTTTGATAAATTCAAACACTCCTTCATAGTAAATGTCCTGAAGAGATTAGGAATACAAGGGACTTACCTAAACATAATAAAGGTAATTTACAGTAAGACTCTAGCCAGATTCAACTTAACTGAAAAGAAACTCAAGGCAATTCCACTAAAATCAGGAACAAGACAAGGCTATCTGTTCCATTATCTATTCAGTATCATACTTGAAGTCTTAGCTAGAGCAATAAGACCTCTGAAAGAAATCAAGGGGATACAAATTAGAAAAGAAGAAGTCAAAAGCATGATTATTTGCAGATGATATGATAGTATACGTAAGTGACCAGAAAAATTCCATCAGGAAATTCCTACAGCTGATAAACACCTTCAACAAAGTGGTTGAACACACACTAATACCTCAAAAAAAGAAATTAAAAAAAAAACAACCAAACAAACAAAAAACCCAGAAACAAAAACCATCAGCTTTCTTATATACAAATAACTAATGGACAGAGAAAGAAATCAGGAAAATAACACCTTCAAAGAAGCTTCAAATAATATAAAATACCTTGGGGTAACTCTAACCAAGCAAGTGAAATACTTGTGTGATAAAAAAAAACTTCAAATCTTTGAAGAAAGAAATTGAAGAAGACATCAAGAGATGGAAAGATATCCCATGTGCATGGATAGGTAGGATTAACATAGTGAAAATGACCATCCTACCAACAGCAAGCTCAGATACAGTGCAGTCTCTCAGAATTCCAGCACAACTCTTTACAAACACTGAAAGGACAATCCCAGCTTCATATGGAAAACCAAAAATCCCAGGATAGTTAAAACAATCCTGTATAATAAAAGAATTTCAGAGGTATCACCATCCCTGAATTCAAGTTGTACTGCAGAAATATAGTAATAAAAACCACATGGTATTTTTTATAAAAACAGATTGATCAATGGAATCGAATACCCAGACATAAACTCACACACCTATGGACACCTGATATTTTATTTAAAAAATAAAAAGTAAAAAATACACACTAGGAAAAAAACTTCAACAAATGGTATTGATCTAATTGGATGTCTGCATATAGAAGAATGCAAAGAGATCCGTGTCTATCATCCTGAACATTATTCAAGTCCAAGTGGATCAAAGAGTTCAACATAAAACTGGATACAGAGCTGGAGAGATGGCTCAGGGGTTAAGGGCATTGCCTGATCTCCCAGAGGTCCTGAGTTCAATCCCCTCAACCACGTGGTGGCTCACAAACATCTACAATGAGGTCTGATTTGCTCTTCTGGCATGTATTCATATACATTAAATAATTATAATTTTTTTAAAAAGTGGAACAAAACTTGATACACTAAATCTAGTAGAAGAGAAAATGGGGAATAATGTTGAACTCATTGGCCCAGGAGATATTTTCTAAACAGAACACCAATGGCTCAGGTTCTAAGATTAACAACTGACCTCAGAAAACTGAAAAGCTTTTGAAAAGCAAAAGACACCATCAACAGGACAAAACAGAAGCCTACAGAATGGGGAAAGATTTTCACCAACTCCACATCTGATAGAAGGCTAATTTCCAAAATAGATAAAGAACTCAAGAAACTAGGTATCGGAAAACCAAATAATCCAATATTAAAATGTGGTCGAGGTCTAAAGGAAGAATTCTCAACAGAGGAGTCTCAAATGACTGAGAAGCACTCACTTAAAGAAATGTCTAACATCCTTAACCATCAGGGAAATTCAAATCAAAACTACTTTGTGATTCCAACTTCCATTTGTGAGAATGGCCAACTTCACAAACAGACGTGACAGCTCATGCTGGCGAGGATCTGGAGCAAGAGGACCATTCCTCTATTGGTGCTGGGAGTACAAACTTGTACAACCACTCTGGAAATCAATGTAATTAATTGCTCCTCAGAAAACTTGGACTAGATCTACCTCAAGATCCAGCTATAGCACTCTCAAGTTGTTCACCTATGTTCACTGCAATTTTATTCATACAGCCAGAAACTTAAAACAACCTAGAAGTCCCTCAACAGAAAAATGGACAAAGAAAAATGTGGTACATTTACACAGTGGAGTATTACTCAGCTGTTACAAAAAAAATGGCATCATGAAATTTTCACACAAATGGATGTAGCAGCAGCAGCAAGGACAACAACAACAACAACAACAACAACAAAATCATCCCAAGTGAGGTACCTCAAGGACCACAAAGACAAACATGGTACATCTTCACTTGTAGTGATATTAGCTTTTAATTAAATGAACAACAATCTACAATTCGTAGACTCAGAGAGGTTAGGTAAAGAGGAGGGCTCCAGGAAGGATCCATGAGTCTCCCTGGAAGGGAAATTAGGCTTTGTGGGTGGATGGGGGAGGTTTGGGGGATAGAAGTGGGAAGGGTCAGGTGTGCGGGAGGAGTGGAGGGAGAGGTGTGGAGAGACAACTTGAATTGGAGGGGATTTGAGGAGCAGTGAGCAAACCTACTACACTAGAAACCTCCTGGAACCTATCACAGCGCCCCTAGTGTAGACCCCTAGTAATGGAGGATACAGAATTCAAACTGGACATCTTTTGTAGCTGGGCAAGGCTTCCAGTGGTGGGACTGGACCACATTTGGTGGAGCTGTTGCCAAGGAGGTTCAATGGGGATCCCTAAATAACCCAGGCTGAATAACCAAGAAATGAAGACCAGATGGCCCAAAGGCCTAGGGTTGAACTAGACACTGCTGGCCAAAACAAGCAAAGAAACAGACAACCACAAAAACAAACAAATAAAAAGACAATGAAATTATTCCAACGATATTCTGCTATACTTACCGATCTGTGTTCTGTCCGGTCATCAGAGAGGGTTCCTCTAGCAGCAGGTGGGAGCAGGTTCAGACGTTATCCATAGTCAGACATTCTGCACAGAGAGTCTAAACTAGAAGTCTCCCTTCAACCTTTCCTCCTGCTCAGAGCTTTCAGAAACCCCAAGGAAAAGGGGGTGGAAAGACCAAAGGAGACAGAGGGGATGGAGGACACCAGGAGAACATGGCTCACTGAATCAGGAAGCAGGGCTCACACGGGCTCACAGAGACTGAAGAGACAACCGTGAGGCCTGCATGGGACCTGTACCAGGTCCTCTGCATGTATGTTATGGCTGCTGGCTTGGTGTTTTTGTGAGACTCCTAACAATGGACTTCTAACAAGCAGATGTATCTCTGACTCTTTTGCCTACTCCTGGAACTCTTTGTTGACCATTGGGTTGCCTTGTCCAGCCTAATGAGAGGGCTTTTTACCTTGTCTTATTGTACTTTGTTTTGTCCTGTTTGGTTGTTGTCTTTTGGAGGCCTGTGCCTTTCTGAAGGCACAGGAAGGGGGAGTAGATGTGGGTAGAGGGGAGCTTGAGGGGAGCTGGGAGGAAAATTGTAGTCAAGGTGTATTGTATAAGAGAAGAATCTATTTTTAATAGAGAAGACATTAATTTGAGACTCTACCAATTTACATATATTCATGTACATGCATGTGTATGGTTATATGTATGTATGTGTGTATGTATGTGTATGTATATTGTATGCATGCATGTATGTGTGTATGTATGTGTATGCATGCATGCATGTATGTGTGTATGTATGTATGTGCTCTCAGTGGTATACTTTGCTCTTAGAACCGCCTCCATCATGTCCCATAGACTTTGTTCTATTATGTCTTCATTTTCATTCAACCCTAGATATTATCTTATTTCTCTCAGATTTCTTCTGTGACCCACTTGTCATTAAGTTCTGTGTTGTATAGTTCAGTTTGTGTGCTTTCTGTAGTTCTTAATAATGTTGACAGCTGGCTTTATCCCATGATGGTTTGACAGAACATCACATGATGTTATTTAAATTTCCTGTGTTTGCTTTGTGTGTGCCCTAACATGTGATCAGTGTTGGAGAAAGTTCCATTGTCTGTTGAGAAGAATGTGCATCGTCTAGTGTTTGGATAGAGTGTTCTGTATCTGTGTGTTAGGTCCATCAGAGTTATCATACACTTTAAGTTTGATGTTTCTATGTTTGAGTTTTGTCTACATGATCTGTTTACTGGTGAGAGTTGGGTTTGAAATCCACCATCAGTGTGTTGGGATTCATCTGTGGTTTGAGACCTATAGTATTTCTTAAAAATTGGGCATACCTGAATGCGGTTCATAAACGTTTAAAATTGTAGAACCTTAGTGCCTTTTATGAATGTACAGTGACTTCCCTTGTTTTTTTCTGACTAGTTTTGGTTTGAAATTTACTTTGTTAGATATCTAAATAGCTGTTTGCTTCCTGGTTCCATTTGAAATATCCTTTCCCAGTCTTTTTCCCTAAGGCTTTCATTGATATAGAGGGGTGTTTCTTAGAGGCAGCAAAAAGATAGATTCTGTTCTCTAATCCAACCTACCTTCTTGTTGGAGAATTGAGATAATAAATATTCAGAGTAGTTATTGGCATGTGTGTCTTAATTCTTGTCATTTTGATGATTTTGTGGTGTTTTCTTAAAGATCTTTTGACCTTTTATCAAAGTGATTGGACCGTTTATCAAATCTCTTTAACAAGTTTGTCCCTGTTGAATTTTGTTTTTCTATCTTGGGTTGACTCCAACATTTCGGTCAGCTCTTCTCCTGTGAATTCCTGTCTTCTTTGGCTGTGTGAACATAGTCGTAATTATTCTTTTGAGTTCTTCCCCTGGGACTTCTTCCTGGTCACTTTTATTAGGGGTCATGATTGTGGGATTAGTGATTTGTGCAAGAGGAACGTTGCCTTGGTCTTGTGCGTGTTTCTGCGCTGGAATTTGAATATGTGGGGATGTTTTCTGGATGCATTTTCTTCTCATTTTTATTCAAGTCATCTTTTTTGCTTAGCTGAGACATTCTCCTGAATATTCCAAAAACCTTTGCTGAGAGAATATTCAAGAGGGAACTAATTCACAGTAGGGCTGAAATGTCACAGTTTGGTATTTAGGCTACAGGCTCTATCCTATGTCTTCAGAAGCTGCCTGTCTAGGGGCCTGGAGTGTCTTTCCCACTCGCGGTAGAGGCTGGTTCTGGGGCTTCAGACCATGAAGAGCAGCTGTAGAGTTCTTGGGAACTATCTTGGACTTTTCTTAACAGTATCTTTTCTTCGCTCATTTTCTTTACTTATTTTATTAAGTTTTTCTAATCAAGAAATAATCATTAGTTAACAGTATCTTATAGTTTAATTTTGGTTTTCTATAAACATTTTTTAGCATTTTTCAAATATATATCAGTCAAAAGGAAAGAAAAGAAAAGAAAAAGAAAAAAAAAAAGAAAGAAAGGAACAGAGTAGGGCCAGCAAGGTGAGTGTGTCTGAGCTGCCACTTGCTGCCAAGCCCAATGACCTGAGTTCAGTCCCTAGAACTGGTGTAGTGGAAGAAGAGAATCAACTCTCACAAGCTGTCCTCTGACCTCCAAATGAACACCATGGTACATGCTCCCACATGAATACAAACGTGTATACAAAATAACTAGATACAAAAAAAGGAAATATGCTCTATGTATTTGAGGAGTGCTGTGAGATGCGTGTGCTATAGAGTGACTGACTAAATCAGGTTGATCAACACAGCTGTCATTACAGATCCTTCTTGTTTACTTGTGATGGGGACATTACAAAAGCAACCTTTTAGTAAGTTTGAAAAGAGCCAATGTATTATTCTCAGCCATCACAGTCATGCTCTGAGATGGACCACCTGAGCTGATCCTTCCTATCATCTCTAACTTGTGTCTTTGACTGACATCTCCCCTCCCTTCTCCACACTGTGGGGATCACCACTCTACTCCAAACCTCTGTGAGATTGACGTTCAATTTTGTTTGTTTGTGTATTTTACATCATTTGTTTTGTGTGGGGGCCATGGTGCACGTCTAGAGCTCAGAGGACAGCTTGCAGGGATGTGCCCTCTCCTTCCACCACGTGGGTTCTGAGGGTTAGACTCAGGTCATCTGATATCAAGAAATACTATGAATGTTGGTGCATCCTTCACAAAGAGAAAGCAGTACTGGACAGAACCGGCTGGATAGGTCCACACAGCAATAGCAGTGCTCAACCTTAGCATCACATGCTCATAAACAGACCATCATGCAAACCAAACCAAACAAACAAACAAGCCAAAACCAAGAAAAAACCCTACTCTCATTTTACAAGGCCAGTTTTACACTGATACCAAACTGTATTAAAATAGAACAACAAAAAGAAAACTATCAGTTTCCTTTATGAATAAGAATACAAAAAAACTTCAATAAACCTTAGCAAATTTAATTAAATGTTTCATTCAAAAGGATGAAGCTTCAGGCTCAGGTTGCTGTTGTTCTAGGAATACCAGGATGACTCAGCACACACAAATCAATGGACATGATACAGGAATGGAAGCAAGAACAGAAATGCTTTTGACAAAACTCGATGTTCCTTCATGATAAAACCCATGTTTAAGAAAAATAAAGCTGAGACCTGGTAGGGTGTGGTGGTGCACACCATGAATCCCAGCACTTGGGAAGCAGAGAGGCAGGTGGATTGCCAAGGTTAAACCCAATCTGGTCTACAGAGTGAGTTCCAGTACGACCAGGGTTACACAGAGAAACCCTGTCTCCAAGGAGAAAAAAGGAGGAGAAGGGGAGAAAGGGGAAGAGAAGAAGGAGGAGGAGGAGGAGGAGGAGGAGGAGGAGGATTGGATCTTAAGTGCACAGCAAACCTATAGACCACACTGTACTACATGAAGGGATTTCAAGTGTTTTCTCTAAAATCCGGAGAAAAACAAGCTTGCCCACTCAGTCTTCACTGACTTGGTATAAACAAAAGCAAGAGGAAGAAGCAGAGGCTTGCATATAGGAAGGATGCAGATCCTCCCCCACCTTTGCAGAAGATGGACTCCCACTGAAATGAGCGTAGAGAAAACACTTAGATCTGAGGAGCACTTGAAGCAAAGTTCCAGGATAAAAGATCAAGGTGATGAAATCTGCAGCCTTTTTATGTACTGCAAATGCTCATGCTGAGAGAGAAGTGAGGAAAACAATCCCACTCGCACCGGCCTAAAACAACAACAAACCAAACCTTTGAGTCCAGTCACCCACGCATATGAAAAGACTCCATAATGAAATGTACAGAACACTGAAAACAAGAGGAGACTGAGAAAAGATGCCAGAAAACAGGAAGAACTCCTGTGCTCGCAGACCGCCAGAGTTGTTCTTCTGAAAATGACTGTGTTCATTGCTCTCTCCCATCAAATTTGCAAAGACACATTTTTTTTTCACAGAATTAGGAAATAAGTCTTAAAGTCCATATGGAAGAATGAAAGACCCTGAACATCTCAAACAATTCTGAGCAGAAAGAGTAATACTGGATAAATTACTCAATACCTAATCTCCAAACATACTACGAAGCCATAATGTACACACTCTGTCCCCTAAGAAGACCCACAGAACTGTGGGATGGAAGAGACAACACAGAATTAGACTGTGAGGCAACAGCCATCAGAATCTTGGGAGAAATGCTTCATAAATACTTGGAGAAAACACAGCCTCTTAAACAAATGGTACAGGAAGACCTTATTGATGTTTGTATGTAGAACGAGACTACACAGACACTGCTTGCTCACTCAAAATCAATTCAAGATGGATTAAGAGAGATGACTCAGTGGTTGCCAGCACTTATTGCTTTTGCGGAGGACTAAGGTTCAGTTCCCAGGACCCATATCAGGTGGCTCACAACTGTTTGTAACTTCAGTCTGAGTTCCAGTGCCCTGTTCCAACCCCCAGGGCAACCACACACATGTGGTATACATACTGTGTTAGTCAGGGTTCTCTAGAGTTACAGAATGAATGGGTAGTCTCTATATAGTAAGGGTATTTGTTGATGACTTACAGTCTTTAGTCCAACTCCCCAACAATGGTCAGCAGCAGCTGTGGATGGAAGTCCAAGGATCTAGCAGTCGCTCAGTCCCACAAGGCAAGCAGGTGAAGAAGAGACTATATCTTCCTTCTTCCAATGTTCTTATGTAGGTCTCCAGCAGAAGGTGTGACCCAGATTAAAGGCGTTTATCACCACATCTTTAATCCCAGATGAACTTGAACTCAGAGATCTCCCTGTCTTAATCTTCTGGAATTCAGAGCCATTATGCCTCAAGATCTCCATGCCGAGATCTAGGTCAGAAACTTGTATCTCCCAGCCTCCAAATTAGGGTCACAGGTGAGATTTCCAATTCTGGGTTGTACTTCATTCCAGACATTGTCAAGCTGACAACCAGGAACAGCCATTACACATACATATGTACAGGTAAACACGCACATGATAAAAAAAAAAAGATAAATCAGTATTTTAAAAGATTTGAAAAAATGTGAAACCAATAGAGGAAATGGGGAAAGGCCTTCAAGAGACACCCAGAGCCTTGCAATTCTATCAAGCAGAAGGGCAGCTGTGCGGCAAATTAACATCGAGAATATAGTTTTTTGAAAACTTAGAAAACAAAACCAGCTGAAGAATATGTAATACCACCAATAAACATGTAAATGAGCGGAACAGGTCTCAAAAGAAGACGTGTAAATTGCCAGTGAAGACAAGAAGAAATGTACAGGATCCTTAGCCACCACTGAGAGTCATTCTCTCTGAGACAGAATGGTACCACCCAGGGAGAGGAAAAGTCTTAGGCACTGCTGAGGACGCAGGGCGTGGGGAGCCCACAGTGAGGCTGGGAATGTGAATTAGTCTACCCACCAGGCAGATCGGTATGCAGGGGCCTCAGACAAGCAAATTACATATAGGATTGCCTGGTGGTCCAGGCATATCACTTCTAGATACAAAGAAATCAAAGTTAGCATGTATTATAGATGCCGGCACCCCCGAGGCTATTGAAGAGCCAGCCGCAAATAGCCAATTTATAACATCAGCCTAGGCACCCACCAAAAGATAATGGACAAAGGGTTAATATACAGCATGACTGTTAGCTTTTAATTTATTCCTTTATCTGTTTATTTATCTGTTTGTTTAATCAGCTTGACCCAATCCTAGACATACTTGGGAAAAAGAGAATCTCACTTAAGGAACTGCCCATCACAGAGTGGCCTTTAAGTGTGWSCATGAGACATCTTCTTGATTGTTAATGATGCAGAGAAAACCCCGCCCACTGTGGGTGGTACTATCCCCTAGGCAGGTGGGCGTGAGCTCTRTAAGAAAAGTAGCTGAGCAGGCCATGGGGAGCAATCTAGTAAACAGCGTTCCTCTGTAGTCTCTGCTCTAGCTCCTGCCAACCAGGCTTCCTTCCATGATGGGTTTTAACCTGTAAGTAGAAACAAGTCCTTTCCTTTCCTTTCCTTTCCTTTCCTTTCCTTTCCTTTCCTTTCCTTTCCTTTCCTTTCCTTTCCTTTCCTTTCCTTTCCTTTCCT
>BDUI01003998.1:40715-51760 GCA_002335545.1 Apodemus speciosus
GAGATAATTATATTAAATGAGTTAAGCACTTTGAATTATCTTAAAAGATGTTAAATTACTTTCAGTATTGCTATTTCACTCAAAGTGCTTAAATTTTTAATTCAGAAAATAAACTCGTATCCAGTGTTCGTTTATGTTTACTAAATTCTCTGGAAGGGTGGGCGTCCTGACATCTTTGGATATCTCTACTGGGAACAGGTTATTCTCCAGATGAACACGCCAGTGTCTTTGTTCTGTCTGTCAGGGAATGTGAGCTGGCAACGTGAGCTGATGAGTCCTGATTTAAGATTGACAATTTGTCTCACTCCTGGGTCCATTGTTATTCGACAGGCCTTGTTTCCATGACCATTTTTCTTTCTGCCGTCCTTGTTGACATGTGAAGTAGAGATAGATGGGACTGTAAATGAGTGGCTTGGTATGAAGGTGTGGCCAAGAGCCATCACGGATTAATATCCTTARCAGGAAATGCCCTCCTCTCTCTTTAACCACATAATGGAAGCATATGAATAATTTATTTTACCTTTTAAAAGTGGCACGGCCTCAGAAGGCAAGCATGAGTGATGAAGCCTCTTCTGTTCTGTTTTTGATGCAGYGTCCCATGTTGTCTGCTGCTAAACACGGAACAGAGCTGCCAGTTGACCTCAGCAGGGTGAAATGAAGGCCGTGCTAGAGCTGGGCCCACTGATGAACTAAGCTCGGTGCGTGTCTTAGTTGTTGCGTGTACCTTGAGCACACAGATGACTCAGAGCACACGTTCAGTGGTGTGCCCCTGGCTTGGGCTGCATCTGCTAATGGAGAGGCCGGAGAGCAGAGAGCACATGGAGTGAGTACGCAGGACATTTGCAAGGCTTGCGACCAGAAAGCCAGATTAGATGTACTCACTCGTTATTGCTGCTGTTGGATGACTATGAGATCCTTCATCCCTAAGTCTATAACATTTCTTATTTTAAAGTAAAAATAAAAGAAAGGAATGTCATAGGAAAGTGATACTAAAAAATGAGGAAACTGGGCACTCAAGGAAAATTAGAAACAAACAAACAAAAACACAATTCATTGTCTTAGTGTGGTCTATTCCTGTTTTCCAGATACAAAAGGCAATGTGTCCGAGTTAGGGGCGGGGGGTGGGGGRGAAGAGAACATTAAAAGTATCTACTAGAAAATGCAGCCTGGGTTGATTGTCATGGCTGTTGTTTGTGTGCCTTTGCAGGAACGCACTGAGATAATTCTGGGTAGGACTGGTTGTCCTGCATCTCAAGATGTAGGTCAGGTTGGCCTTGACTGCAAGAGAGATCCACCTGCCTCTGCCTTCTGAACGGCTGGGATTAAAGGGTTGTGCCACCATGCCCAGCATGTGAACCATTTCAAAAGTCTAGACATGAGTGGTAACAGATGAGACTCGAACAACTCCTGCAAGTGTTATGTGTCCTGTCTGAATTCTGTGTTAGGGACTGTTTAGACGATCTATTTGATCCTGATTTAATTTTGGTATTTGGTATCTCTCTAGGAAATTTTCCATTTCCTCCAGATTCTCCAGTTGTGTTGAGTGGGAAGTGCAGTTTTTTTTTTTTAAAAAAAATTGTATGAAGTAATTCCTATTCTTTGATAAGTACTTTGTACCACAATTAATTTTATAAATTGTTTGTCTATAAGTCATTAAAAGACATTCATAAAATGAAACAGAGAAAGACAAAAAAGCAGGATTCTGCATAACCTGCCCTTTCTCCACCTGCTGGACTCTTCCTGTGTTCAAGGTCCTTGTCCCCCTTACCTGAGATCTCATCTCAGGAGTAGCCCCAACTATCTAGGGTACTAAATATACCTCCTAAGATAAAAAATACTTCTTTAAAGTAAGAGATGAAAGGACTRAAAACCCTTCCTAGTCTGGGAGTATTCTCCCTTTTGGATTTAGGAAAAATGAAAACTCTGAGCCACGACAGCAAAGGTGTAACTGACAGAGATGCTATAGGCCTGGGCCRTCTCTTGTCTGCATGCCAGTAAGTAGRTTCATCAGAGAGAAACAACCGTGGAGGGAGCAGAAGGCTCCAGGGCACAAAATACACGAAAATATCCTAGCTAGGGGTTGGTGCTCAGAAAGACCTGATTTACACATAAAGGCTGTTTACTTCACATCTATACTAAGAACAGAAGGAAAATGGGAGGAAGCTTTCAGAATGGCACGTAGGTCCTGACAATCATACTAACGCCACATGTGAAAACAGAGGGCTGGGGTCAGGGAAGTAAAGCAGGAAAGAAATTTCTGAAATGCATTCTGAACCCTGCATAGAGGAAGAAGAGTCACTAAAGGGAACAAGGCAAGAGGTAGAACCCTGGAAATAAAGACAGACTCCTGGGTATGGAAACACTTTCTGAACACGTATGTAGAGGGTGTTGAGACTTAGCACTCCTTGTGCGACCTTGTCACATATACGTACATGACCTTTGATAATATCACACATAAAAAAATTAATGATTGTTTAAGGATAGGACTTCAGTATTATTGGCTTGTCTGGATAAATATTATCTCATAGACATTCTTACTCAGTAGGATTTATGTATTTATTTATATATTTTATTTGTGTGTGTGCCTGTGTCTCTGTGGGTATGCATGTATGTCTGCACATGTCCGTGGAAGCTAGAAGCCAGTAAGGGATCTCTGGAAGCTAAAGTAACAGGTATTTGTGAGCCATTTGGATTCTGGAATTCAAAGTCCATTCCCTGTGATTGAGCAGTAAGTTCTCTTAATGACTGAGCCATCTCACCAGCTTCTGACAGAGTCATTTTTAATGACTACAAAGTGTCCTGTTTTGTGAACACATCATGTTTAATCTAATAAATTTTCATTATTTGGCATTTATGCTACACTAGGCATATAGCTTCACACTGCCATAAATTATGCTGTATATACAATTAATGCTAGACAATGGTGAACATATCAGTATCTGCCTGCTTCAGATAAATCCCTATAAATTGTGTGCCGATGACTTAGAAAATGCCCGTTTTTATACTGTTGGTAACTTTGCAAAACTTTATCCCATAAAGTCTGGGTCAGCGGGTAATGTTATTGTCAATGGATGCTTTCTGTCTTCAAACACAAGACTGACATTCTATCATCAGTTTTTTAAGCTTCAGATCACGTTTCTCTAATAGTGTACATGATATCAATTAAGGCGTATGAACCCTTTGTCCTGAAAGCCATTGTGATCAAAGGTATGTAATTAAAAGGTACTGTGTGGAAGCAAGAGCTACATTCTGTCGTGATCAAAGAGTATTTAAATTAGAGTGATTGTAGCCATCAAATAATTTTATACCAGAGTATTCTAATTAAGTCTTCTAACCACAATCACTATTATTTCTGTCATTTATTTCTAACATTACATACCCATTAAAAAGGAAATTAGCACTTCTTTTCCCTAAGGCTTTCTAGTCTAGACCAATAAGATAAACCCAGAACACAAGGTTCCTGCACAGATTAGTTGATAGTATAGTCTAGTAAAATGAAATGAAATAAAATAAAGCATTTAAAGAAGGATTCTACTGAGACTTGCAATTTTTATTGGTCTATTTAGTGTGACAGGAGGCATAGTTTATGCATATTATTTTCTGTGAAAAATTAAAACAAGTGGAAAACACTAGTCTTCTGTTATTGACCTCAATTAATGCATTTTTCAAAGAAACTTGGGGAAAATATCAATGTTAATTTTGAATACTCTCAGCGAACTTAGTGTGGATCAAATATTTGAAACTAGTTAGCTCAGTGGTAAAGAGTTTGCCTAGCATGTATGAGAACCTGGGTTGTATCCACAAAATGAATAAACTTCAATAACCAGTCATTTGAACTGTAGATAATATATTCTAGTTACATAATTTCTGTGTCTACATACAGTAAAAATTATTGCAATATTATAACCAGTGTTAGGCTGCAATCTGCTAACTGTGTGAACTAGTGGAATAAAGTCTAACCACCTTTGAATCTCGGGTGATTATGTGTTTCGAATTCTGGCTGGGCTGAGCAGTTTGAGCCTGTAGTCCTGGCAACTTGGGAGGCTAAGGCAGAAGGATCATTTGAACCCAGGTGCTCAAGACTAGCCTGGCTAACACGTTGAGACTTTACCTCAAAATAAATAAGTAAATAAATAATAAATTCACTCTTCTTACCTCTCATCTCTTACATGAGAGATAATAATACAGTCTCTCTTGTATATGAGATAATGTGTGTGAGAATTTATAATGTTAGTCTTGCATTTTCTTGATAAAAAGTGTCATGAAACATTTTTTTAGCTCTAAAGTACTCTTCCAAAAGTGCGTGCCTCCTTAGCTTTATTATCACTAGGGAATTGTCAGGTCAGCCAACATGACAGTCATCAAAGCCATCTAGGAGCAGTCAGACTTGATTAGGTCACACACGCGTTACCTTTTCCTCTTCCACAGCACACCTGGAGTTCAGATGTCTTAAACCTAGAAAGGGCAGAAGAGTCCAACCAGCCTAGGCCCACCCTTCCTGGTCTGGTCACAGTGAGTCCACGATGACCTGAGTGCTCCCCGAAATTCTTCCCTGTGTAGAGGTCCTCTTCCTCGCCATCATGGTTACTCTACTCTGACATTGCACGAGGATTCTACACAGTGTCTTCTTACATGTCTCCTCGGCACCAGTCATTGCTACTGTATTTTGGGCAAGAGAGAGAAAGAAAGGCACTGTGTTCCTTAACCATGAAGAAAATTGGTCAGAGGTAGAAAAAGCGATTAACTGGGGTTGGGGGAAGCTGGTGAATACAATCACAATACATTGGATATATGTATGATATTGTTTAAAAGTTTTTTTTTAATTAACAACAACACTGGACATCCTTTATGGCTTGAGTTTTGTTACATGGCCACGCATGCTTTCTTTAAAGATAACTAGACTTTACATATACTTAAAAATATTTAATTCTTGAAGGAATGTATTGAGTGAATGGAAGGGCATTCATAAATKCATAGATATAAGAAATACATATAGTCATATGTAGGAGGAATAAGGAAGTATGATCAACACGATGAGACAGAATCTGATATAGCTAACGTAGGAAAATAGTTTGGTCCTCAGGAACTCACGTGTTTCTACCCAAGAAAGAGCCAGTGCTATGTGTGCTGACCATGCCCGTGCCGGTTTTCTGCTTTTGACATTGTTGTTTCCTTTGGGATTGTAGTTTCTTGTTAGAATGAAAGAGAATCTACCGACCCTACTGACATTCATATTGATTCACCTCGTCATAGGTTCATTCTACTGTTGGTGCATGTCTGCTTAGATGATTGCAGAAAGCAACAGCTGGAGGTTTGCCTAGCACTCTAGAAAAAGAAATGTGTCTTCCTAGCAGTGCAGAAAATAGAGCAGTGCTTTGAAATCTCCAACTGTACTTGAAAATGTCCCAGAAAACAGAGGGAAAAATGAATGTGTTCCGATCAGTCTGTTGGAACAGAAATATTCGAAGACACAGGAAGGTCTCAGCATAGTCTGAACTRCCCTGCTTTCAATCCTACCCTTGGTTCTGCCCCTCCCAAACTTCTGCCTCCCCCTCCCCACTCACATGATAGTCAATTAGTGTATCTTCTTTTCAAATAAAAATGCCTATTTGCCTTTCTAATTTACCATTATGACACTAGAACTCAGAAAGGGAGAGATMATTTTAGCTTTTATAGTAAACAATAAAGAAGCCTTATAAAATTTCTTTCAGAACTTCATTGCTTTCTCAAGTAAATTTCTGACATTTCTGTTGCCGGTTATTTTATCTGGGACCATTCCTTTAATTCCTTTCCCTCCTTGGGAGGAGAACTTCACAGAAGACACATTTTCAATGGGCTGTCATCTCGCGGGCAGCAGGGATCTTGGCAAACAGTTATTATCAGTATAGATAGAAACCTGGAGTGTGAAGGTTTAGCCTTCTTGCGTGTCTTGATGCTATTTTCATACGCTAAGAGTAAAAACCTATATTTAGATCTTGCTGACTCCAGTGACTACACATCACTTTTGCAGACAATGCTAGATTTATTTGCGGATTTTTGTGAAGTTGAGGGAGCGATCGCAGCCACCATCCCTTCTAACACTGTTTCATGAGCCTGAGTATTTGAGGGCCGCTTTGATTTGTGTGCAGCTGGTCATTTAAATTTCCTTGTCCTAAAATAGCTGCTGATACACGCTATGTTTTTCTTATTGTTGTGCTTTATTTTGATACATGTAACATTTTTTTTACATTCAGTCCACATGACTCCCTAAGCATGCATCTATCCAATGGCTTCTTGGCCTTGGTCTTATTGCCATTTGGTTCATGGAATTCTTTGTAATGGGAGACTGCCCTCCACATTGTAGAACATCATGGCATCATCCCTGGGCTCTGCCTATTAGACACCAGAAACATTTCCTTCTTTCCAGTTGGGGCACAGGAAATGTGTTCGTATATTGCCAAATGAGCAACGAGAGGCAAAATTCACTCTTGAATGGCCGAGACCATTGTCCACTGTAATCGTCCATTCCTCTCCATCTCTCATTACTGCGGTTCAGGGAACAATTGCCAGAGCTCCTGCAGGGTCATCCTCACTCTATTCCATCTGATCCCGGGACCATTCTCTGAAACATAGAATAGTCTTTGCAAGATCCAAATCCTATCATTCCAGGACCTTTCAAAACAGTCCAGAGATTCCCAATGCGCTAGTCCAAAGACTGAGAACTCTAAACTACCCTGTAGAGCTTATCCTGTTGGACGCAGGGTCCTCTTGGATTTATCTCAGCCCACTCTATCCYGCCAGCTAGACAGGACCGCTRCCCTGCTTCCTCTCTCCATAGCCACTCCTCTCACTCACACGCTTTTTCCACATCCGGCCTCAAGCCACTAGGATATTTTCATTTGATGACTCAGGAGTAGATTATATTGACATACTGCTATAGGTTAATCAAGGCCATTTAGATTAGAGCCAATTATCTAAAAGCCATTTAGCCGAAAGGAAAAATTGCTGAACTAAACCACCAACTATTTTAACAAATCTTTGCCTTTCTCTTTACCATTTACAACATCTTTTGGAGCCGGTTCTGCATAGGTTAAGCAGAGTTCTCATAATTGAGGAAGGTTGTCAGGAGTTAAGAGCCTAGAGATTTTGTGCTATTAGATTCTTCCTTACTTCTGGGCTTTCTCTCCCACATCCATGTTTTTTATTTGTTTGTTTGTTTGTTTGTTTCAATGGATTTTTGTTTTTGTTTTCTTTTCTTTTTCCTTTTCTTTTTTTGTTTGAGACAATAAAACTGGCCCAATCATGGGCTAACTTGGACCACCAAGTAGCAAGGGGGTAGATTCAAGTTAAAATTACTTAACATGCAGTTATGACAGCACAATGAAAAGAAATAATCAAACCTATTAAAATAGCCCACACATATGTATTAATTCCAAGTTTATAAGTTACTAAAGAAACACACATTGGTACAATTTATAAACTTAGCAGTTTGTCTCTTGGGCTTAAAATTGGGAGATCCTAAAACTTTTAATGTATTTGAAAACCAGTGACTTTAGGCAGATTCCATAAGAAGTGGCATCAAGCTCAATCATCACAACTCTGATCTTTATACCGTACACAGACACTGCTCTCTTCATTAATCAGAGAGGTTTCTTTTTACAGGCAGCAGCAGTGACTACAGAAACTCATCATTGCTCACGGTGCTCAGAGTAAGTGATGTTTGAGTGCTCAGCCCTAAATAGTCTGTTTATCCTCCTTCCTGTAAGACCGAGAATGCATCACAGAAGAGGGAGGGAAAGAAATACAAGAGCCAAAGTTAGCGAGAAGGGCTGTAGACTACTATCTATGGGGTATGACACAGCCATGATAAATGTCCTCTCAGAGCAGCTGGGCTGCCCCACCCAGGGCCTGCRCATCACTGGAGCTTTCAAGAACAAGCCAAGGATGTGGGTAAGGCTCTGAAAAGACATCTGCCCTATTGGTTACTGATGGATTCTGGGTCGAGGACAATCATTGCCTTCAGTTGTGTACCTAGTGGTGAACCCACCACGATCCAATGTATAATTGTAACCACAGATATCATTCTGGTTAGATGCAGGCATGAGGATGGGAAAGGTACTTTAGGAAATGGGGGTGGGATGACAGGGGTTGGGGGGACTGAGAGAAGGTAAGCAACAGGTAACAGAATGTACTGTATATATGTATAACATGGTCAAAGAACAAATTTAATTCATTAAAAAGACTTTAAAATTAAAGAAAGAATAGATGAGATTACCATGTGAATGAAATTTGAAGAGTAATTAGTTCATAGTATAACTAAGCCAACTATTGCTCATAACTTTTGACAAATCTAAGATTCTTTAGAAGAGTCCTGAGACAAAGGCATTTTGTAGCTACAGCCAAGAATATGGCGTCATTGTTCCACGGAAGTGCTACATTGATTTGACGAATCGGTTTATCTAATCTGTCTCCTTCACTGTTCTGTAAACTCCATGAAAGCAAACACTGTAACCAGTTATGCTCATCAGTTATCTGTGGAACTATTGTACCCAACACAATGCTGATATTCATTTGAATATTGTTGAATAGAAAATAAGTTTTTTAAAGAAATGAGATATCCCCCACTTTGTCCTCAGCATTGCAAAAGCCTCCATCTTTAAGAAAGTCATTAATAAGAATATATAACAGAATTTATCATCATGAAAGATGGCATGTGCCTGTAATCCTAGCACTTGAGAGGTGGAGGCAGGAGGATCAGGAGTTTAAGGTTATCCTTAACTTCATTCACTGCCAGGTTAGGTTATACGACACCCTGATACAAAAGCAATACTATATAAATATATTTTATGTGAAGTTTATGTCATGTTTCGTAAGGGCTGTACATCTTATTCTGCTACTCTATTCAAGTGGAGTAGCATGGTTGTCAAGTTTAAGAAACTTCCTTAATAAGGGTGTTTTGACATCACTATTATAAAATAATGTATTCAAATGGAACTAGGACTTTATCAGCTCCAGTTACAGAGATTCAAATTAAGTTTTGGCACTGGTTCTCATAATAATATAATTGATTGATCTTAAGCTGTCTGTCTTAAAGTGATATTCTGGTCTTTTGGGGAATTAAAAAGACAACTGAGGGCAGGCTGGACTACACCTGTTGGTTTTCTTGATTTGGGGTTTCCTTACGCAGGCAGGTTGTAATGAACTAACTCTTGAACAAAATAAATATATAAGGAACCTACTGGCTACGTACGGGTGTCAATGGAGGGAAGTCATCGTCTTCAGTTGTAAACACAAGGCTGAGTCTACCAGATTCTAGCAAATGGTTACAAACACAGGATTACACAGACACTTCGGGTTCAGCACATTAGAACCTAGAACAAAACTAAAGATACAAATGTGTAGAATGGACCTGTAGGACAGGGGGAGATGACAGGGCTGAGAAGGAGAGAAARGGATATCAGGAGGGAGAGAATAACCAGAGTGCATGCACCTGTACCAGATTATCAAAGAGCAGTTTGAATGAATACTACAGAGGAGGAGAGAGCGAGCGTGACCCAGGTATTAGTGCTCTCCTCCTCCTGACTGTGGGTGCCTTGTGACCGGCTGCTTCAAGCTCTAGCTGCCTTGGCCTCGCTGCCAGGATGGGCTGCCAAGTAAACTCCTTTCTTCTGTAAAGAAATAAATTTATATTAAATATATTATATCTGTAAAAATAAACATTCAAAGCCATGTTTTCTAACAATTTTATCTTTTTCCCTTCTAGCCTTACTCTTGAAAATCCCTGTGCCTCTTGTTCCTGTGGTACAGAGGGATGAATAGTGGCTTGCTACTTAACTCTCCTCAAACCCTGGTTCGACAGTGTCACATTGAAATCRAGARTGGATGGGGCTATTTATAAAATGATTTGGCAAAGGTCATCTTGGTAAAAGTTAGGATTTATTTCCTCCAGAGAGCCAGTAGCTCAGCCTTTACCATCATACCATCACCATTATCCTTTTTAAAAATATTCTGGAAGCTGAAGATGACACTTGTAGAGTTCTTGCCCTTGGTTCTATAGTAAGCACTGCACCCCATATAGATACAGGTATAGATTAGATACATGCAAATAGATACTGATAGAGATATATGACAGAATTTTTTTGGAGTGCCTGAAATAATGTAGAAAACTTGAATTTCATAGGAGAGACTTCTGGTTTCTATATTAGTACGCCAACCTGATTTCATAGGAGAGACTTCTGGTTTCTGTATTAGTACAACAATATTTAATAAGTATGAGTTTGGGGCTGTTTGTTGGCAAGATAAGCAAGCAACACATTTGTTTCAGAAAAGGAAAGTCTGCCTTCTCATGTCCATCCATTCCTGATGAACTGGGAGCTTTCAGTTTAAGAAGTTCCGAAGCATTGCTTCCATATAGAAATCTGTTTCTTCATTTCCCCATCAGTTTGCTAAAGATGAGAGTTATCATCATACAGAGAAGATTGAAAAGATGCTATGATTCAACTTGTGGTGAGGCCCCTGATGAAGAGCCAGTGATCTGGGCTGGGTGGTCTTTTCTTTCTGTGCTTTAGAATCGGGGAGACTCTGAAAGCACCCCAGCTTTATGATTTGATCGCATTTCAGTATGTCTTCAGTAAGGTAAAATATCTGGAGCTGAACGTGCATGGATGCACCATACTTACTGCATGTCCCAGCTTAGCAACTCGGTCCAGGCACATTGCTGCTGTCCTCCCTCCTGAGAGTAGCTCACTGAGACAAGAGGCTCCCTGCGGCTGCCAGGCATCGCGATTGCAGCTCCTACTGCCTGCCTCTGCATTTGAAAAGATCAAAAGGTCAAGTAGCAGCGTTTCCATTGCTTTTGCACAAATCATGAGGTTAAAGAGTTGGAAGGCAGAATTTATCAGTGTCCTGATAGCATGCCCCACGTAGACCCACAAAATCTTTGAACCAATTTTCTGAATAGTTTCTATTCCCACCAACTTCCTAGCTATGTGACCTTGAGTTAGTTGCTTAGTCTCTGTGCTTTATTTTTTACTTATATGCAAATAACAATWGGAATAGTCATAWWA
>BDUI01003999.1:25301-35716 GCA_002335545.1 Apodemus speciosus
CCCCCTGCCTCCACATATATGCCCCTCCACCGGACACATTCCCACCCACCCCCCTCGGTTTCCCTTTGTTGGGGCCTCTATTGAGCCTTTACCTGACCAAGGACCACTCCTCCCACTGATGCCCAACAAGGCCTTCCTCGCCACATTTTTGGCTGGAACCATGTGTACCMCTTGGTTGATGGTTCAGTCCCTGGGAGTCTTAGGGCGTCTKGGTGGCCGACATCGTTGTTCCTCCCATGGGGCTGTAAGCCCCTTCAGCTCCTCCAGACCACCCTCCAGCTCCTCCATTGGGGACCCCACRCCCAGTCCAATAGTTGGTTGCTAGTTTCTGCCTCTGTATTTGTAGGGCTCTAGCAGGGCCCCTCCGGAGACAACCATGCCATGCTCCTTTTGGTATATATAGAAGCTTCTTGTCGTAGTGTCGGGGTTTGGTGACTGTTTCTAGGATGAATCCCCAGGTAGGGCAGCAGAGACACAAACCTTATACTTCCATTCTRGACAGGTCATTTCAGTMCAAGTCAATCAAGTTGTGTAGAAGCAGGCTCTCAAGTAGTGAGTCCAACATCAACCCTACTCTACAGACCAGGTGGTAGAGGGTTTTCAACTGGAATGTTTCCCCTCCTGCTTGTTTTCTTGTCCCTGAACATCTTTTCTTATTTTTGTGTCTATAAAATACTTGGCAATATATTTCCCCACAGTTAAAAAAAAAAAACTATTAAGAAAGGCCTCATGACCATTAAGTTTAAAAGACATGTAGGAAGATAAATAAAAAGAGAAAATAAGTACAACATTCTACATTTTTGGAATAAGTCTAGYGATGCCAGACTTATTTAAAGAAATAGGCCATGTAGAGAATGAGGAGACGAATATTTTGGTGGAATGGCAGTGTAAAGGTGGTTTCCCGCCTGAACCCCTATGTCTGGATCCTGCCATTTAGGCTACAACCAARTAAAATGAAACTGAGTAACCCTCATCAATTTCGTAAATGGTATCAGACAGATATTTCATCACCCGTGTCCCCTCTTACTCAGTTCCCTCAGACAGCCCGCAAAGTAGCATCTTTTAAGGGTCATCCTAGTCACCCTTTTCAGCGCCAGTCTCTGTGAGACGTCTCCACGTTCCCRACTCATCCCATGTACAACCCACGTGCTCCTCCATCCAAGCTAAACCTCGCAATCACTGAGGATTCTCCGGGATTCAAGAAAAGCCTGAGCGATCGACCCGCTCAGTGTCTTCACTGACTGAACCTGTCCCCTCYGCCAAAGGACAAGACCTAGAGCGAGCGCCGAGAGGCTCGATCTCTGWGGCCTGAGCCCGCCCCCATGCGCCCTGTCCAGGCCTCGGAGTACCGAGCGGCTCGATCTCCCMGGCTTGAGCCCGCCCCCTCTGCCCAGCGCCAGGCGGCGGAGCACCGAGTCGCTCGATGAGCGGGGGCGCTGCAGCGGAGCGGAGCGGAGCGGTGGCGGGTCTGCGCCCTCGGCCTTCCCCCTCCCTCCCTTCTTCCTCGGCTTCCCGCTCCCTCCCCCGCCCGCCCTGCGCCGCCAGCAGGGACAGCTGCCGGGAGCACTTCGGAGACCGCAGGTATCCCGCCCCGGCGCGCGCGAAGAGGAAGGAAGCCAGGCGACGCCCCTGCTGACCGCCCCCAACGTCCGCTGGGGCTGGGAGCTGGCCTGCGCGAGGGCCCGGTCGCGAGTGGGGAMGGCAGGGGCCCGGGGTACCCTGAGGAAGGGGCGCGAGGACTGGGGAGCGGCTGGGGCGGCCGAGGAGCTTTGGCATCGAGTCGCCTTCCAGGGGAAGAACTGTTCCCGACGGGGGGCACCTGTACGGGGAGTGGGGGGCCAGAGTTCCGAGGAGATGTCGGGGTGCGGGGCCTGGGGTGGCGGCGGGGAAGGGAGCCGAGGAACTGGCCAGGGAGGCTCGCCCGAGGTCCTTCCTCAGGGGTTCGGAGAAAGCGCGAGCTGTGCTTAGAATGACCCGAGGGGTCAAAGGAGGTGAATCCTTACACGTAACAGGTTTTGAGAGTAAGATTTCCAGTCACGATTTGCGTAGCACTGTCACCAGCCAAGATTGCAGATGAGAAATGAGGAAGAACCGGCAAGGGGGATGGAGGCTGAGCCCAGCCAGATTCGAGCTTTTTAGCGAAATGAAATACACAGAGCTTGTTTTGTCAGGTAAAAAAAAGCCAATGTAGTCTAAACAACAGGTTAGAAGTATATTACGTGTAAAGCCACTGAATAGAGAACGTACTACAGAAGATGCATACGCGAGATTTAAGCGAGCGGGGAAGTAAGTACACGTAAGAGTCTTGCGATGTTGACACTTCAGTGAACCTTGTGGTGTTCTGTCCACGACGTGGCAAGACATCACGATGACTCTTACTACGTAAGACACGCCAACCGATAAGAATATTTTTGGTAGGAGGGACTGAAAGCAGAACGTAATCAACTCTGATTTTCGAGTACCGCTTATTTCCCGGTACCTACTTTTAATCTATAAATATCATTAGTTGCCAGTAGTTACAGGGTAGCTCATTTATCTGTCTGCTGTCTTGCAGGTGGCTTGTTTATTTGTCTGGCCTGGGTTTGTTTCCTTTCTCAAACTGATAGCTTGGATTTTAGAACTTGAATAAGAGGTTTACTCATTAAGGTTTAGTATCATACCTTGTAAAGACATTTTGTGAATTTGCTTGATCCTTCTTTCCYGTTGGCTMAGATCAGTTGGAGTATCTGTTCTTATCAGCCAGTTGTTTCTTTTGGGCTGTCAAGAATATAAATATGTAGTCCAGATACAGTTAAAAATCTCTCTTTCTTCAATTCTTATTTTATCAACTTTTTCTCATTCTGTTACATTTCTGCACGAAATTTATTCTGAGATTAAGATGGAAGGAATAAAATGGGCCAGRTGATTCTAACGGAAGTAATGTGGAATAAAGAACCCCAGAGCTGTCACTCAGGCAGGGATGGATAGTAGTTATGTTGTAAGTRAAGTTGTTGGTTTGAAAACAAATAACAGGTAGCTGATTTCAATGAGATTACTTTGATTCGGGTTTCAGTGCCTAACAGTCAATCAACTAATATCTAAATTATTCAAATATCTGTTTGTTTTTATAGAAGATGGTAGGTTATTATAAGAAAGTATGTCTTTCTAAAACAGTTCTAGAACATGATGACAACTAAATAAATATTAATACTGATAGTGCATAGCCACTTATTGATCTGTTTGAGTGGTATGACATAACAYAATTATCTTACTAAATTTTCTTAATGCTTACTTGAAAGAAGTGTCAAGAATAAAAGAAAATRCACATGTAACACTGGATGCTAAAAATGCTTCCGTTACTGACGATGTATATATGTGTTTAGCACATACTAAGCATCTTAGGCTTTTATCGATTTTAGGTCAGCCATCATCTACTCCAGAATACTGGAAATATGTATTTGCATAATAGCTACTTCCCTAGGCAAATCTAGTTATGTTGTATACTCAAGTATTTCCTGGAAAAAAAATCACAGTGCACATATAAAAGGCTGTGAGGTGCTTCCACAGAAAAAGGAACTCAGCTTTGTTTAACCTCTTTGTTTTTATATATGAAAGAGTACATTTCTCTCAGAAAATGTCTGTAAACCCAGACAGCAAGGAGGGTGTTTTCCCTCAGAAGCAAGCAATTCTGCAGGAGATTCTCCAGGAGACACCAGTTGAAAGTCCTCYTTGTTCTTTTTTACCACTGTTTACTAGGAACTAGCCACAACTGTCCCCTTCTTCAGGGGGCCTCTAAATAGAAAGCGTTCTACCGAAGATGCTTATGTGAGATTTAAGAGATTTAAGAGTACATGTAGTGTACTTCCAAGTTATTGTACCCGATTGGCTATAAATTGTGATGGCTGCAGTCTCTTTGTTGATTTCAATTAATTTACTAGACTGGTTCACAGAATGCAGGGAGATACTCTGCTTATGTTTGCCAGTTTATTTTAAAGGCTGTTGTGAAGGCTGCAGATTAATTATCCGATGGGATAGATGGGAAAGTATAGGAGGACCCGAGAGCTCTTCTGGCCCCTCCAGGTGTCTACCCTCTAGGAAAGTCTCATGTTTATACCTCAAAGCTCCCTGGGGTCTGGACCTCTTGGATTTTTGTATCTAGGAKCCAGACCACTTGGCTTTTCGTGGAMGCTTCATTTGTGGGACTAATATATTACAACAGCTGTCAGGAATCAGTTCAACCTTTAGCCCTTTACCGTCTCCAGAAGTTGCAGTCGTGTGGACTTAAATAGGTCAGCCTTTTAATTCAGATTTGGTTTTTTCAGTGATAGTCTCCATTCTGAAGCTGCTTATAGACTGCCAGACACCTGTCAATATCATTAGCATAAAACCTCACATTTCTCTCTCATGGGTATGGGGCTTTTAGGGTATACATGTCAGGAAAAAAGAGGAAGGCCAGAGACAAAGAAAACATGTACATATACACACATTTGAATATGTGTACATATATGTAGTGAGTTTTATATATAAGCATATATATAAATATCAAATTGTTATTACCAGATTGTCACATTAGTRCTTACAAACTAGTCATTCTCATGGAGTACCAATGGACCATAGGTTATAAATGTTTTTTATGTGTTATCTCATGCGACCACCAACTTCATGCAGAATCCTGGAAATCACTATTTTACAGGTGAAGAACTGAATCATTGTTTAAGCAACCAATTAAAAGTGCAGTGGCTAGAAGTATACCACGGTTTTCCGACTCCAAGTAAAAATCATAAAGCTTTTTCAAGATTTGGGGACTATTCCCATTTTCTCCCTCTTTGGCAGTATCTGCTCTTTCATGTTATAAAATCCCAAATTTACCATATTCTCTACATGTTTCCTTAGGAGAATAACATTCATTTTTATTCTGGTTTTAACTAGTTCTTCAATCTAAGGCTTAGTATATAGACTATAGTCAGTGGAATGGAGCAAAAGTAGTTAAGTTAGAAGTGAGGAGACCCTATCATACAGGGCATTACAATGTTAGGCCGTAGCTTATACCCCAAGTTCCTCATATGGTGAAATTTGTTGTCTTTTTTTCCCTTAGGTGGTGAATACTTATTCTKTTGGGAAACACAAGAGTATTTTTGAGCAGAAAGTATGCCTCCCAAGTTCAAGCGCCACCTCAATGACGATGACGTCACTGGGTCTGTGAAAAGTGAAAGGGTAAGTTTAGAATCTTAAGCTTTAAAGAACTTGATCGTAAGTTCCGTTCCCTGCATGTGATAGATGAACATCTGCAATGTATGGCAACAGAAAAGGAGGTAATCCTTTCTTGTTCTCCTCAGGGTCATGCCTAAGGCCCCATAACAAAAGAAAGGGTAACAGGAAAGCGAGAACATAGTTATTTGTTCATGGTTTTATTTTATGTGACGTGGGTTTTTAGATTGAATACTTAAAAAGCGGGTGAATTGGCCCATTTTTATGCTGACATTTAATGAAGCATGGGTGACTATGTAGAAATATGACTGGACAAAAGGGTATGATCTAATAGCATAGAGAAAGGAGGAAGAGAAACTGTTTCCCCATTTATTCTTGGCCTCTGTGTTCCTTCCTGCTGGATATGGGACAGACACATTCTGGAGTAGGGGATCTTAAGAACTATCTCAGGAGGATCCTTCTAATTTCCATCTGCGCCTGGAGCTGATCCTGTGCCATAGCGCTCCATACCCAAACACTGCTGGGAGAGAGCTGGTCTCCCAGGAGTGCAGGCACACCTGTGAGCACAGTAACACCACCACTTCTCAAATTGTTGGCCCAAGAGGGACCCTCCCAGAAGCATCAGGACACAGGAACCAAGGAACAGCCAGGGACAAGATCCTTCAGGTTTCCGTCTGCACCCTGTGCCACAGCTCTCCATACTCAAATTCATCCTGGAGATAACTGGTCTCCCAGGAGTACTAACCCACAGGCTTGTAGGAGGGGCAAGCCACAGTCAGAGCCAGCAAGACCAACTAACACTAGAGATATCCAGATGGCAAGAGGCAAGGGCAAGAACATRAGAAACAGAAACCAAGGTTACTTGGCATCATCAGAACCCAGTTTTCCCACCACAGTGAGCCCTGGATACCCCAACACACCAGAAAAACAAGACTCTGATTTTAAAGTCACATCTCATGATGATGATAGAGGACTTTAAGAAGGACATAAATAACTCCCTTAAAGAAATACAGGAGAACACAGGTAAAGAGGTAGAAGCTCTTAAAGAGGAAATACAAAAAAAAATCCCTATTAGAGTTTCACCAGACGTCTCACCAGAAACTATGAAAGCTAGAAGATCCTGGGTACATGTCATAGAGACCCTAAGAGGACACAAATGCCAGCCCAGGCTACTATACCCAGCAAAACTCTCAACTACCATAGATGGAGAAACCAAAATATTCCGTGACAAAAACAAATTTACACAATATCTTTCCACAAATCCAGCCCTACAAAAGATAATAGATGGAAAACTCCAACACAAGGAGGAAAACTACACCCTAGAAAAAGCAAGAAAGTAATCTTTCAAAAAATCCAAAAGAAGATAGCCACACAAACATAATTCCACCTCTAACAACAAAAATAACAGGAAGCAACAATCACTATTCCTTAACATCTCTTAACATCAATGGACTCAATTCTCCAATAAAAAGGCATAGACTAATAGAGCAGATACATAAACAGGACCCAGCATTTTGCTGCATATAGGAAACTCAGTGTCAAAGGCAGACACTACCTCAGAGTAAAGAGCTGGAAAACAATTTTCCAAGCAAATGGTCCCAGGAAACAAGCTGGAGTAGCCATTTTAATACTGAATAAAATTCACTTTCAAACATTTCATATTCATCAAAGGAAAAAAATCTATCAAGAATTCTGAATTCTGAACTTCTCCAAATGCAAGGGTACCCACATTCATAAATGAAACTTTACTAATAAAACTTTACAATAATAGTGGGAGACTTAAACAGCTCACTCTCATGAATGGACAGATCATGGAAACAGAAACTAAACAGAGACACAGTAAAACTAACAGAAGTGATGGGCCAAATGATTTAATAGATATCTATAGAACATTTCATCCTAAATCAAAAGAATATACCTTCTTCTCAGCACCTCATGGTACCTTCTTCAAAATTGCCCATATAATCAGTCACAAAACAGGCCTCAACAGATACAAGATTGCAATAATCCCATGCATCCTATCAGATCGCCATGGACTAAGGCTGGTCTTCAATAACAACAAAAACAACAGAAAGCCCACATACACATGGAAGCTGAACAGTGCCCTACTCAATGATATATTGGTCATGGAAGAAATAAAGAAATTAAAGGATTTTTATAATTTAATGAAAAGGAAGGAAAGCAGTGCTAAAGAGGAAAACTCAAAGCTCTGAGTGCCTCCGAAAAGAAACCGGAGAGAGCATACACTAACAGCTTGACAGCACACCTGAAAGCTCTAGAACAGGCCTCCTCAAACATTCAAACGTGGCTATACATTTGATTAGATCCTTTGATTAGCTCCATCTGTGTCTTAAGACAGTCTTTGTGGCTGATCTAATTCTTGGAGGAGCAATGTCCTCAGAAAAGATACATATGTGATTCATTTCCAATTTCTGTAGAAGCAAATTACCACAAAGTTAAAGCATTACAGAGCTGCTATTTTATATTCTCTTAGGGGGAAATTGCTCTTTGAGACAAGCTGCTAGAGGCTACCTGCCTTTCTTGGTTCATATCCTTCCTCCATCTTTAATCTTAGTCTCATAATGTCTCTTTCTTGCCTCCCTCCTCTTGGAAAAACCATTTTCCTTAGTTGTGGCTTAAATGAATAATCAGTAAGGACCTTCAGACTCCTCAGTTACCCCTGMCAAGTCTCTTTCACCTCACAAGTTAACAGTCACAGATTTTGATATTGGGACTTGGATATATTTGGGGTACCATTACTCTGTCTACAAAGTATATATTATCTGTGTCTGAAGGTATAGATTTCGCTTAATTTTAACTTCCTGTTAGGACCTCATGCTCTTCTTTAGGGAGATGTAGCACCATCTTCATTTCAAGGGAGACTTTCTGTTTGATAATGTGAAACTGTAAAGTTACCTTGTTAGAAATTAGCATGACTATTTCAAGATATGTATTTAGAAAAGCCTTTATCTCTGCTCTGAGGTCACCCGCGGGGGTGGGGGGGGTGTTGTACTCATTCTCATTCTGGGGTAGCCCTTGGACTCCACAATTCAGTGCTGCCAACAGACGGTGGAGGCAGGGGAATGATAGGATTCTAGGATTGAAAGCATTTTCTCTGGAAGATAAACAGACAATGTTTCATTTCTTCTAGCTGCTATGGAGGCATCTGTGATTTACTGTTCCCTTTTTTGGAAGCTTGTTTTTAAAAAAAATGTCAGCAACCTAGAACTTGTCTCTGAGATTTTATAGTTCCTTTATATCTGAAAAATCAAGGCCTTTTCATTTCTTGACAGAGAAATCTTTTGGAAGATGATTCAGATGAAGAAGAGGACTTTTTCCTGTAAGTTAATTTTTTTATCCAGTTGTAATTAACATACAAGGAAGTGCATCTAGTTAAAGTGTTCATGTGAGATTTGGTATGTGCTAAAATAAATCTTTATAGTATCATCAAAATAAAGAATGAGCACACAATTGCCCTAGAACTTTCCTGCAGCTCTTTGTAAGCTGTTGCTCTCCTGGGCTACACTCCTTTCTGTCACTGCAGAGTTTGTGTCCTAGAGTTTGAGATAAATGAAACTTTATGTCGTGTTCCCTCCCCTACACACATCTTTTTATACATTTAAAACTGGCTTCATTTACATGACCTGCTTATTTTGAGATCCATCTGTGGATCAGTAGATCATGCTTCRGGGTAATATTCTATTGTATGAGTACATACAGTCCATATATCCACTCACTTGTGTGAGAATGTTTTAAGTGGTTTCTAGATTTTTGCTCAAACATATAAAACTGTTGTAAATGCTTGTGTGCAGGGGTTTATGAGAACACAAGCCTCAATCTCTCTTGGCCAAACCCCTAGGCGTGAAGGCTGCTGCAAACTCATACCAGTGTTCCAAAGTGACCGCACCTTGACTAGACCTTTGATTTAGTTGAAATCATTTTTTTAACATATCTACCCTCCTTCCTATCCTTCCAACAGGGTCTCACTCTGTAGCCCAGGCTGGCCTCAAACTCAGTTATCACCTTGCCTTTGTTTTCCAAATGTTGGGATTATAGATGTGTGCCACTGTCTGACTGTCTATTACTCTTTCTGATTTTTTTTCTTTCTCACTCTTTCCCTCCCTTTCCTTCTCCCTCTCCTTCTTCTCCCTCTCTTTCCTTTATTTTCTTGTTACTTATTATATCATAAATACTATAGTGAAGAAATAATGCCATTATAGTAGATTTAATTTATCTTTTCTTGTACGAGCATTATAGTTTAGACTTCTGAGTTTTGACCCTTTAGGCATTTTAAGTTAAATTTTGCTGTAGTTGTCAGAAAGACTGTTCATTCAGGCCTGGGTATGTGTTTAGGAAGGACAACTTTGCTGTAGGAGTCTTCTGGCCAGGGCAGCRTAGAGACACATGGTCAAGATGGTCAACTTSTCTTCTGTCTGTCACCCTTTTTCTTTCTCATTCTTCCACTCCCTTTCCTTCTCCCTCCTCCCTSTGAATTTCTCGGGCCCTGCGGAAACGCTGTACTGGRGGCATTAAGAATCACATACACACACCCAGCACTTGGCGCCTCTAACTCCTGGTTCCAATATTCTGCACAAGGAATATATCAAGCCCGTCCAGGGTGACTCTTAAGGTCCCCCAGTATAATGTTTCCTCAGGGCCCTAGAAGTTCACAGTGGGAAGAGATGGAGAAGGAAAGGGAAAGAAAGAAAAAGACAGAAAGAGTGACAGACAGACAGAAGACAAATTGACCATCTGCAGGCCTCATGAGGGAAGTTGATTTGGAACTCATCTAGTTGCTCCCTTGGTTTCTCTGATATTCGGTCCCCGGTCAGGTCTTCACGGAGCAGAACTCAGGGCCTGCAGTGAGCAAGCACCAGCCTTGGGTCCAGATTATGTATCCCGTAATCTGTGTCGAACATTCTATATGTCCAGTACCTGGAGTCTCCCTCCTGGTTCAGATCTTCTGATAAGGAGCATATCAAGCCCATCCAGGGCGACTCTTAAGGCCCCTAGTACAGTGTTTGCCTCTGGCCCTAGAAGTTCACAGATACAGGGCCAAGTCTGTGCTATTGTCCTCCATGTCTCAGTGTGGCCCCTGAAAAGGTTTTCACCACAGTGCTGAGAACAGCTCCACGGCCATTACTCATCAGGCTCTTCCCTGCCAGCTCCAGGTGTGTGGTAAGCTCTGCACACTCATCCTGACACATCCAATCCAAAAGGAGAATGCT
>BDUI01003999.1:43106-55855 GCA_002335545.1 Apodemus speciosus
TCTCACACACACACACACACACACACACACACACACACACAAAGACAAATGCATATTATTTGTTTAAATATATGTGGGTTTCTGTGTGTATATAGTTGCTAATAGTCATTGTGCTTTAAACATTTTTGAGAAATTCACTTTATTTTTATATATTTCTTATTTAGTATTTATTTAATATTTCTTATTCTATAAAGTAATTTAAGATGGGTATTTGTCTGTAGTTAGAACATCAGAGAAGTACTAGGCATGCTGGTGTGTGTGTGTTATAGGGTAACTCCTAAATGACAGTAGATAGCTGAGAACATTTTACTAATTCTTAAGTTTGTTTCAGTTTCCATTGAACAGTTTGAGTTTGATTAGAAGAGGCTCCCATCACATAGGAAGGAAAACATCTTCATTTAAAGACTGCATTGCTTTTTTTATTTTTGCTTATTGGTAGGCATTTCCCAATATTCCTGGGTGTTCCAAGTTGTCTTGAATCTTGCTTATGATCAAGAGAAAACTAATGAGCACTGAAGAGTTACTTCCATTGGGTATCCAGTGCCTCCAAGAGGTGCTGTACATTTCCATTTGGAAACTAGGTCTTTTTCATTAGCCTTCAGCAAACCCGGTCAAGCACCATGGTAAGTATTCTGGTTGAAATGCATTGCAAAGGAAGGTGAATTGTGATTTCTAGCTTTACCTACTGTTTCATCAGTTTACTGCCAAGAAAATGAAACATCTAGAGTCACGCTGAGCATTCTGTCAATGTCTGGTTTGCTTGTGAGCTATATTAAAGACAGAATCAAGACTAAAAATAAGCTTTCAGTTAAATATTTCTTTAAAGTGTATCCTTTGTCCTTAATTACCTGAATATTCAGACCCAGAAATGGAAACATAATGCTTAATTTTATAGTTTAATGACAACTCTTAGTTCTCTGAGAATTTGCCACATCTAGTAAAAGTTCTRAAAGTGGGTATTTCTAAAAGAAGAATAAATGTTACCTTTTTTCAAACTAGTGTTCAGAATCAGGTGGATGAAGTTATTGATGTAATGCAGGAGAATATTACAAAGGTAATTGAAAGAGGAGAGAGGCTAGATGAACTACAGGACAAATCAGGTACAGCCACTTGTTGCATGTGCTTCTTGGTGTTGTTTGTGACTGTGTGTAGCTAATGCATGCCTTCCATTTGTCTCGCCAGTGTTTAGGAATCGTGGCTTCAGAGATTAACATTCAGTTCTTAAGCTTGATTTCCATGGTCTAGTTTCTGCCCATTAATGTGAATGGGCTTACTGTACTGTTTACTTCTTACTCAGATAAGAATGAAGAGTTTAAAACTTCATTGCCAAAAAGTTAAATCCTCTCTTTTCTCTTGCTGCATCATACTGATACACTTTGTGTTTCTCAGGATGTCAAGATGTTAAAATCTAATTCATTGTTTTAGTTCTCCTTTCAAACTTGCCCACTATTTTTACTTTGTCTTCCCTGGGACTTAGGTCATCTTTATTTTCTGACAGATGTCAGTCTCTGTGTCCATGATTCCTAGCACATATTTGGACCTGGAGTATTGTTTGGATGATGACTTACACTTTCCCTGGAAACTTAGCAACTTCTGTTTACAGGCAGATGTTAGTCTTTGAGCCTGTAGTGGTTCTTGGCACATTCGACCTTCTTGCTGTGTTAATGGTGAATAGCTGCATGCCAGATTCATTCTTGATAGATTTGCTTGAGTTTTTTTCTACTCAAAATCAGTTATCTTTGTTTTCTAAAAATTAAATGTTTTTCTGCGTGCAAATTTTTTCTAGAGATGTGGCCAATGTATGTATTTTGTTTCTGGCCCTGGGATCTAGTGTGTACCATCAGAGATCTGTCCATGACCAGCAACCCCACCCCTAATTTTAAAAGCTTTTATTACATTAATCTGTGGCATGTGTTTGCATGGGGCACGTATACATGTGTACATGTGGGAGCTAGGGGCTTGGCTCTGTCCCTCCATCCTGTGGCTCCCTGTGTGTCAGGCCTAGTCATCAGGCGTCCTGTCCATATTGCCTCTCCTGACTATTCTTTTTTTCCTTAACTCTATTTTCTTACCAGGATTAAGTTTGTGTATATGCATTGAGACCCTAAGAAGGGTTCTGGGAATCTTGAGTGGGTGTCAGGGTGGGGTGGGATGGTTGAACAAACAGACCTTCCACTGTGTTTTCCTTTGTTTTTTTTTTTTTTTTAATGTATACTAACAGACTTTGTGGGAACCAAATTTTAAGAAGTAGAAATTAATGTTTATCTTTGAATGACTATATAAAAGAATCCTGTTATTGTCATTTAATCCTTCTCTCCACCCTCTGTGTGTGTGATATAGAAAGCTTATCGGATAATGCAACCGCTTTCAGCAACAGATCCAAACAGCTGCGGAGGCAGATGTGGTGGCGTGGGTGCAAAGTAAGTGAATGGGGGTGGGGAGGGCAGAGAAACTGTGAAGAGAGGCGGCAGTAGTCACTGASCTTGTGAGGACGAGCACTGTAAGGGCCTTGCTTAAAGATTCCCTCTGCCTGGGAAATCTCCAGGAGCAGAGCAGAGCCTGAAAGGGTGCGCCCAGCTCCCTCCATGAAAGTGCCTACGTAGGTCAGAGTCAGCATCTGGACAGACGTGCCAAGCACGCCGCCCTTCTTAGACCCAGCTCCACTTCTACAGCTCTGGGAGAACAGTTCCTATGTACAGAGCGGGTTTGGATTTGGTGTTTTGGTTTTTGTTTTCTTAATAGAATGAAAACTTGAGAAAACTGTGATTTTTTTTTTCATAGTAGGGAAAAACAGTAGCAGTTTGTATGCCAGAGAGTCTCCTGACAAAAGATTAAGGAAAAAGTCTCATTTTATTCCTTCATTATTAAATTTTAATAAGGACAAGTAGAATAACTGCATACTAACATTTCTGCAGAAATGAATTTTCCTCTTAAATATGAACAATCATGAAAAATATCTTTTAAGATTTTACCAAAAAAAATGATGTTGTGAGAGCAAGTCTTTCCTTTTTCCTCTCAAATCTAGGTATGTGTTTTTATTTTGCCAAAATCCTTAAACATGGACTTATTGTTTTTAACCCCTCATTTTAAGGTTCAGCAATAATTTTCTAAACCCAACTTTGCTATATATAAGGATCACTTCCAAGAGATGTCTTGGATTTACTGAATTTTGTCTGATTACCTGTTAAATATTCTGTTCCCAGAAATAGAAGTGAAGAAAGACAAGTTTCATTGTTTCCTTTATAATTCCCCCCCCCTTTTTTTTTTACCATTTATGTTTGTTTGCTTCAGAGAATAAATTTTACATTTTCTTTAATTTCTTCTTCTTTGACTCCTCCTCTAATGTTTTAAAGAGATTTAAAAATACATAGGATTGCTTTTTAAACAGGCAAGGACTTAGTTTAACTTTGTGGATCACTAATAGCATCAAGCACCTAATAAACGACATTGTATAAGTAGCAAGTRCCTCCTACTTATCCCTGTCTAAGGGTTCTATTTCTTCAGTCCCATCCTACACTATTAGTCATTGTGTTCCTGTTCATCTGGGGAGGTTCCCCAGGCCTCCCACTTTTTGGATTGACTTTCATCGTGGATTTAGGAAAGCTATTCTAAAAAAGGAGGTGGGAAAAAAAGATATCAGAGGCTGCCACTGGCAAAGGGTCTGGGGTGGTAATAGGCTACAGTTGAAGATGAAGGAGCTTTGAGCAGTGATGGAAGTGTGTTTGTCTATGACAGTTTAGATAGTTGGTTCCTGCTCCAAATTAGAAACCCAAGGAGGAACTCTCTATTCAGTACAGGTTCTTTATACTTTTGTTGATATTTCCATTTAAATTTTTTAGTTCAGCCTAGTAATYTTATATTAACAGGACAAACAAATATATGTTTTAGGAAAGCTACTCTTAAATTCCATATTATTTAGAAAATATTTTTAAGTTAAATAAAGAATTGAAGTATTTTTTAGTATAATATAAGCTCAGGTTCAAGACTTTTTAATATTTTTAAGTTATAACTAAAGACCTGGGCTTTCATACCTAAACTGCAAAGCTTTTTGTATGTTCCTTAGACAACTTTGTTGGTGCCATGGCTGCAGTGTCACGAAGTGTTAGCGGCCATTTTAGGTTTAAAACATTTAACTCCTGTTTCTATTTATAATTGTCACTACAATGAATCAGCCCTTTATAATATACTGATTTAATCTTTGAAATGAACCTTATAAAATATTGGATATAAAAATTCACACACCAAAATTAACCAGTGTATCTTGATAACCTTCTGTCTAGTTAGTCAGAACAGCCACTCTGAAGCTGTGGAGGTTCACACTGGACTTCACACTTTCATGGTCTAGTACATTCTTATGCACTGATCCACGAGCAACAGTGGTTTGTTTTTTTTAAGACTGTCTGGCCTGAACTCAGCGATTTCTAGTGAGTTCTCTGCCTCCCTAGTGCTGGGATTAAAGACATGATCACTCATGCCTGGCAGAGGCAGCCATTTTTAGTTATGTATGATGAAAATGTTTGATGAAAGCAAGGCTTTTGATTCATCAAGGAAATAAAATTAGTTTATATAATGTATGAATTTAAAAAGCAATGGAATGGTAATCCCATGTAGAAAGATAACATGAGCTGAAAGTGTCAAGCGGCTGACTGAAGCTTGATCTTAAGGTGTCTCTTTCTCACTCGGAGCTGTACAGTACTCTCAAGTTATTTAAGTATAGCTATTCATAAAGAAAATGCAGTCCTGAAAATGGAGATTAAAGCATTGCGAAGGAAATAAGGTGAGAGAACAGCTCTCGGTACTCGGGGAAAACTGCCATGGTGCTTGCGGCCATGCATAACAGTTCCCGTGAGGCCTGCGGCCACCCGTCCTCCGTGCGGCCTGCGGCTACGTGTAACCGTCCCCACGAGGCCTGCGGCCACGTGTAACCTTCCTCCATGAGGCCTGCGGCCTTGTGTAACCGTCCCCATGAGGCCTGCAGCCACGTGTTACCGTCCCCATGAGGCCTGCAGCCACGTGTTACCGTCCCCATGAGGCCTGCAGCCACGTGTTACCGTCTCCATGAGGCCTGCAGCCACGTGTAACCGTCCCCATGAGGCCTGTGGCCATATTGATAGCAGTCCATGGTCTATGGTTGTTTTCCATATTGTCCATATTGTTGCTTATCCATGATGAGCTGCATTTGGGGAAACCAACTATTTATCATGGCTCTTGGAAGAGAAACACCAAATTCACTTTGCCTTACTATATGCTCGTTCCATTTTGCTGTTTGTTATTAGTCTCTTCTATACAATTTATCAATTTATTATCATTGGTTGCCTTGATAGGGACAACTCCATRTAGAGGACTTGGTATGATCTGTGGGTTAAGGCATTCATGGGGCGAGTACACATTTATAAGGAACATAACTCCGCAGATAAGACAGGGCCATTTACATAAATAATACATGGACTGTAGTTTTTCATCCAGTCCTGAGCAGAATTGCAGAAAGTAGTTTTGTGTCTCACATTGGAAATAGGCCCAGCCCTGGGAAGGCTTCAATTGTGGCTGCTTATTGCATAGTACAGCCTTAGGTAGTAAATCCAACACAATTTTGGCTATTTACACAAGCATACAGAACAACCATCATGTACATGTGAGAAATAGCGAATTGGACACCCTTTAGTGAATGTGCCTGTTTATTAATGAGAGAGTGTAGAATAGTAAATTGCAGAACAGATAGTCTTGTCTGTATTAACAAGTCAAATCTTTCATTTGTCTTTTTGTGTGTTCTAGATAAAAGCCATCATGGCTTTGGCTGCAGCTATCCTTTTGCTAATGATTATCAGTAAGTATTTATTGGACCACTGTTCCTTAGGCTATTGTGTTTTGTAAGGCTTAGAGTTTGATTTGGTCTTGATTTTTTGTTCAGAGACATAGTCTCACTATGTAGCCCAGGCTGTCCTAGATGCCACTGTGTAGCTTAGGTTGGCCTCTGGCTAGGCTATTATGTTAAAATCAGTTTAATTCTTTTTAATTCTAATTAACCCAATGTATGAAATGTCAGCGTTGAATAATGGCGTGACTTGACTAAGGAGCCAACATTTACCTAGAATCTGTCAATCTCTGAAGAATGCTTTTAAAATGTGTAACCTTTTGTGTGATTATGCATATGTGCATTTCTGTGGGGAGTCTATATCTTTTTGTTAGATTCTCAAAGGATATTCCCTCTCCTGCCCCTCAGCCACACCCCAGACAGCACAGGACTCAGCTTGGTTTTTATGTTTTGTTTTTGTTTTTTTTAGGCTAAATCTGGTAAGTGTTATACTTGGGACCAAAATATAATTTTCTGTTAATTGCTCTATTCGAGAGACAAACCCAGTTAATTTCTCCATATGATTTTTTGTGTTCATATAGATTTGAACGTAATTTTAGTTCTGAAAGTATAACTCATTCTCTGGTTTTCTTTAATATTCTTTTCAAAGTCAGATCATTTTTATATAAGTACCTTTCTTCAAGGTCTCTTATGTTTACAGAGATTTTATGAAGAACTAAAAGGGGTCTCAAAAATATTGAAAATATTTATAAGTCTATTTTTTAAATATAAAAAGAATTTTATAAAGAAATACAATCTAGTCTCATTACCTAGGCTGTTGTGTGAATTTGTTTTCTAGTTGAAGTGTGTTTGTAACCCCCATGTTAATGCTCAGTGTTACTTCCACAGTCATGTGCAGATGCATTCAGAGCAAAAGGATTGACTCCCTTAACCCACAGGATTCTAGCTGGGGTTAAATGGAGATCTGCCTTTTTATTTCAGCTTTCATTACGTAACCAGTGTCTTTTTCGCAGACTACATGGTTCACACATATGTTGACTTTATGGTTTGAAATGGAACTCAAGGATAGTCTAGAAATGCTGTTCCCATTACTAAGTGGTAGCTGCCTGTGATACACCTTAACCAAGGAGGAGCTACAGTGCTACTGGCCTTGACTTCATAGTAATTTTTTAATTAATGATATCTAGTAAACATGATGTCTTTTAACAGAAATACTTAAAACAAGATTATGTACTAATTTATTAAGTGTAGTAGCCGGAGGCGCATGGGACGTTAACCTTGTATTTTTCCTAGGAGTAGTGGCTCAATATTTACCAGTTCAGTGTTCATGATAACTTTGTAGAACAGCTAACAAGGTGGATACCATGCAAAATGCAGGCGAGCATCAAAAGGACTATAAGGTCCACTGTACTCTCACTACAGCGCTAGCTGCTGCCAATGTAATTATTATACTAATAGAATTAGATTAATACAAGTATATGCTTTTAGTCTTTTCCTATTGATATGTAAGCATGATTTTCAAAAGCTAAGATCGTATCAGTTATTTCTAATAAATATTGTATGCATTATTTTCCTATATCATTAAATATGGTAATAATATTTTAGAAGCTACTGGCTACTGTTTTGTCACAGTTTATTTGCTCAAGAGGCCAGTGTCAGACAGCCGGGGTGTTTATGATATCTTTGCATCTTCTTATTTCATCGTTGTTATTTTAGCTCAGAGTCTGGCCCTCATTTCTCCTCTAGTGGCCAAAACCTACACATAGGGTTGTGCTTCTAACTTAGCCATTATATGGTTCTGATTTTGATGCATTCTTTTTTTTCTTTTCTTTTCTTCTTCTTCTTTTTTGTTTTACTTTTTTCTCTTACAGTTCTTATAGTTGTGAAATTCCGTACTTGATTTGATGACAGAGATCCTCATTAAACAAGATCTGGGACAATAATATTTAAAGATTGCTGCATAATTTAAATGACACCTATGTATATAACTTTCAAATTTTCTTTTTCAAGAAACTAAAAGGCAAGTACCAATTCAAATTGGAGCATTGAGAATATCTAATTATCATCTTTCCAACTAACAAAATGTGTTTTGAATAATTATATTTGATGCAAAAATAACTCTATTTTGCTTTATTCCAAGGATCTAATTTGAAACTAGATACTTGCCAGTTTATTATTTGTGTATATATAGTTAAGCACTGATGATGATACCCCATACTTGTGTTTTAGTTGCATTAAAAACATTATTGCATCACAGTGATAGTCAGTCTGGTGATCAGGAAGTCTGTGTAAAGTCTTGACTCTTTGCTGCCAGAGATGCATAACCATCCCATCAGTATTTGCAAGAATGCCATTCCTTTCATATTGTAGTTGCTTTGCAGGCAATTTCCACATTTATGGATTAACAAAAGCTAAGTGTTGTAAATGTTTCTGCCTTCAGCTCTACCTGAAAACATTCCAGTAAACCTATTCTGACTGTATAAGAAAATACGTAATAATTTTTTGGTATTTGGATTTTGAAAATGGGTTATTTAAACAGTGTGAAAATCATAATATGGTACCATAAAACTGGAGATAATAAAATCATTGGAGAATGTCATCGGAGTGTTTGAAAATGAGCAATATGTAGTTCCCAGTCTTGGTCTAGTTGGCTGTCAGCCAAACTACAATAAAAAGGGACTAATTCTGAGTGAGTGAGCGAGATCTGCCAGTAATGTTTTCTTGACTTAATTTTTTGTAGTCGTTTTCTCTCTTTAATGTTAACTAACCCTGTGCCAGAAGTGCTGAAGTTAGCAGTCACATGCCTCTAATGCAGTCTCATGTTCTCTGACACTCGAGGAGATAGATGCTACAAGTGTTCATACAGCTAGTGTCAGTAAGTAATCAGCTGTCAGGAGCGTAGGTGACCTCACATAATCAGTCAGTAACTGATGCTGAGGGGCCACCATTGACCCCAACCTGCTCTTATAACAAGATGTCTTCATTGTAAAGAGTGATGACCTCTTAATATTGTTTAAACAAGTCAAAGTGAAGATGCCTCTCGATGTGAAGGGGGAAAGGCAGGAACTTGTTCACACGAACATCTTAAGCTAGAAGTAGAGTGCACAGAGCGGCCAGGATTTGACGGTGGGGGCAATGGTCCTGTGTAACAGATAGTACTTTTTGTGATCATTTTAATTCAAAATGTGTAAAACAATTTGGATTTTTCTTTGTTTAATTCTACAATGGTTAATACTAACAGACAAAATGTTTAGAATGGAAAGAATTTGAAAAGGTGGAAGCAAGATTAAGTGATAGCCTAGACATCTAAACTGGAGTTTGTGGTTTGTTGCACACTATAGAAAATGACTGTGGCCTTTTCACTGTGCTCRTCAGTYCCTGTGCACAGCATCTGAACTGATGAYACATCCTTTGGAAAAAGATGGAAAGATGGGCCAAGAAGTGGTCTCAATCCCAGCAGCTGGTGGTTCAGGGGTGGAGGTGTTTCCTCCATCAGCAGAGCTGATCCCCGTGTGTTTGTCCTGTGAGTGAAGTCATTAGCTCCACTGCTTCGTGTGGGAGTCTGCCTTCACTCGTGTCTGTTAGTGAAGATGAAGTGCTGGGGTTTTTTCCTTAAAACGACTCCAAATTTCAATCTTCTTTTAATAAAGTATGCCACTTTTTAGAAACAATTATAAAACATAGAATTATAAAGTTAATTTTAAAACATTAAGTATGAAACATATTATTTAACTACTTATGTATGTAGTTGTTTGTATTTAAATTTATCGCTTCTGAGGAATCCCTGAGGATTTTACAGCAGCGATGGCTTCAATCCCAGTTTATGACTTTGTCCCTTTTGATCTTACATAATCCTGAGACCTTAAAATGACATTAGTGTGAAATACTGGAAATGTGGGTGTTTCTACAATAAGAAGCTGAGAAGAGCCAGGTGTGAGGGCTCACATCTGTAATCCCTGCTCTGTGAACACTGAAGTAGGAAGGTTTCCCTGACTTTGAAGCCATCCTGGGCTTCATGGCGTGTTTGGGACCAGCCTGGGCTACAGAGTAAAAACCTGTCTCAAAAAATAAAATAAAATAAAAAAATCCAACCAGGCAAACAGAAGAGAAACAGTTGTCAGATTGATGCCAAGCCTGCCTCCATTYCCTCCTTAATCGTTCTTTTTCTCATTCAGCTCAGATCATCCTGCACTTGAAAAAATGAAGTTTTACTACCATCAAAACTATCATTATTTAACAACAGTGAAGATCAACAGAAACATTCAAGTAGCTTTGCTAATGTTAGTTTATGATGCCCAGTGAAATCAGGTCACCGCTGCCGTGCCTGACGTGTGCCCTTGTGGTTGGTCTGTAACAGAAGCCTCTTCCCTTGCAGCAGTTTGTGATGAGTGGGTTCCTCTTCCATCATAACCCAGGGTTGCCTGTGGTCTCTTGATTCCTCTGTCCTAACAAAACTCATTGGGAATTGTCCCAAAATTTTATAAGCTGGGAATTTTATTGACTAAGAGAAGGTCCAGTATTGATGATGGAACATTGTTTAAAATGGAGAACAGGTACTACACCTCAGATGCAGAGGTCCCTGTGACAGGCGCTCCTGTTGACTGTCATTACAGTTCACTCCTGGGCTCTGTGTTAGAAAGCAATGCTGACATTCGATAGCAGAAATTGCACCTTTCTGTTCTGTATGCATGTGGGTTCCTTGTAAATGTGAAAACACACACAGGGGCTCAGATGCGACAAGGGCCTGACCTCTATCCCTGTCACTTAACACCTGCTCTGTGTCCTGTCAGCACTGTAGCCCAAACAGACTTGTATTTACATCTTGTATATATTTTATGGCTAGAAAATATGCAAGAAGTTTTTTTTTAGTGTTGAAAACAAATGTCATTAGATGTTCTTAGTTGTATTGAGTCAGAGTGTTACTAAGTTAGGGACTGGACTACTAATCAGATTTTCTGTTTTCACATAGAAATGTTATCAGAGTCAGTTTTACTCTTCTATGAGTGATAGTAAGAGCATGAGTCAGTCTAAACACATGGGGTGGGAGTGGCCGAATAACAGCAGAAAGGCAGTGACTCAGAAGAAGCAGAAAGGGGCCAGTCCATACAGATGCACCCTCCCTTAGACTGGCAGGGCCTGAGTCTATCTTGTGTGTCTTTTTGGGGGGGAGGGGGGTTTGGTTGGTTTCGGTTTTTGTTTTTGTTTTTGTTTTTGTTTTTGAGACATGATCTCACTGTGTGACCTAGACTAGCCTCAGATGCACAGAGAGCTATCGGCTTCCCAAGTGCTGGGATTAGAGGTATGCGCTACTACGTTCTGCAGCCTTTTTCTTTTTGATCAAAGAATTTCTGGCCTCAAGTTATCTTTCCAACTTAGCCTCAGAAGTAGCTAAGACTACATGTGGGCACCAGCATGTGCAGATGCGCCTTCTCTTTAAGCCTGAGGTTAGTCTCACTTGGATGTTTTCAGATGTCGAGTAGAATGAGGGGTGGAACACACTTTTATTCCAGCTCTTGTTTTATTTTACAAGGCTACTTAGAACAGGTCAGCAGGGATGAGAAGAAAAACATTGCTAATCCAGTTGGGATAAGTGTAAGCTTAAGCTTATAAAGCAAGGACCACACCATGTTGTGTGTCAGCTACAAGTCCCTGTGTGTGTGGCTGTGCCCCAGAAGCCACACCGTGCCTGGAGAGGTGGTGTGTGAGCGAATGCTGGTTCCAGTGTGTGCTAATAGGTAACATGATTGAAGCAGGCGGACCTAGAGATAAAAGGGTTCTTAGGACTTAGTATTGGAAACTGGTTGTACGGTGTTGCAGTCGGTTCTTTTCACTCAAAAAGAACTCAAATATTTTAAAGCTGTAAATTGTATATGTCTGAGGATTTAGTAAAATGTCAGAGATCAGTCTATAAGGAAATTCAAGCATTGTTTTTATATCTTAGTTGTATGTCATTATTTTAAGTCCCACAATCCCTAATTTAACCATTTCGGCAAGTGCCTTCGACACTTAAGGAATATTATGGGAGATGAGCAAATGTAGGTGTCATACCCCATTTCCTGGCTTCTCAATTCCTCATGAYGGTGTATGTTTTACAGTGCTACAAAGTTCAGTTCTTTGTGTTCATATGAGATTGTATTGTAGCCTTTCCGTAGTAAACAGCAAAATAAACCATTTGCAGAAAATGTAAAGTAAGCACTGTGGCTTGTTCAGCGTGTTACCTGTTGACCTAACTTCAAGTAATGTACACACACCCATTTCAGCGCTCCCCGTCTCCAGTAAAGTACACGGAGGAAAGAACGGCTCAATGTTCAACACCGCGCCAGCTGCAGAGAAGTGATTGGGATACTCTTCCTTATCCTCAGTGGGGGCCATTACAAAGAGAAAAAAGGACAAAGTCCACTTAATTTTAATACTTCAGTCCTAATCAGCTGAGAATGCTGGTATATATGCTCATAATCCCAGCACTTAGGAAGTGGAGGCATKATCAGGAAGTAATTCAAGGACAGAGACAACTGCATAGCTTGAGGTCTGCCTGGGCTACAAGACTGTGTACACACACACACACACACACACACACACACACCTCGGCACTATCCCTCAGCTGTGCGGCACTGTCTTTTACAAGCAGTCTGAATAGTAACCACTGTCTCCAGCCTCCCATTGTCTCTTTACTACTCCAAAGAGGGCTATAAAGTGCTGTAGTCAGGAGTAGAGATGGGAACACCGTAAGTACATTCTAAGAACGACACCATTTAATATAATTAATATTTCGCCTTATGGGAGAGCCAATGCAGAAGGCCAGGTCTTCCATAAATCCAACAGTCATGCTCAGCTCTTCGATGTTAAGCACTGCTGTGCAGCATTCACTCCACTTTCCTGCTGTAGGGCCTTGAAGGAAGGTAGTGCGCTTAGGCAGTTGTGAGGGGAACAGATCTCA